>PVJC01007467.1:0-16675 GCA_004026665.1 Murina feae
GGGAAGGTTGTTTGGCCATCTGGTCTAACTAGCATATTATGCTTTTATTATGGTAGATGATTTGCCCCGGGTAGTTGTGGGTAGGGTGTTTGAAGTATTTTGTGAAATGAAACCTTAAAAGTGAAAAATCAAGCCTACTAGAAAACACAGTAGGTGCTTAATAAATGTATCTTGAACAAAGTTTTGGGAATAAACGACATTAAACATATCAAAGTTTCCAATTCTCATCTCCGCTACGGTGTGTGTGTATGTATGTATGGGTGTGTGTAAAATCTAAAATCTAAATAGAAAGCAAGAGTGAGAATTTAATAACTACATATTATAAACTAAAAGCAGAGAGTTCTACCACCTTCTTTTCACCCTATAAGTCCTGGAGAATTAGAAGGTAAGTGGAAATGGCATAGGAACTAGGATCATTAATTTCAGTCAGTGGTTGGTGGCTGGTGATTTATAGTTTTAATATAAATGAAGAGTTAATTCTCAAGGAGTGACATTCTTTTACTTTTTCTTTGTTTATCTCCTAAGATAAAAGAGACACCGATTTGGTAAAAATGGAGAATTTGAGTCCACAAATTTTAAAGCCCTGGGATGTGTTGCTCAAAAAGTTGTATTAATTACTAGAATTTGTGAGCTTACTCTTGCTTACTTTAATTAGATTCACTTTTCTAAAGAGATCTATTCACCTTTCCAAGAAGTGTGTGAGGTCCCCTGGATTAAAATCAATAATAAAATGCCTATGCTTTGCCTGATATTCAAACAGCAGTTCTCTACTCAAGTCCTGGAAGATAAGTAATGATGTAATTTTCACCTATTGTCTAAAAAAAAGCCTATTTTTAAAACAATTCGGGTCAAACCAAATACAGATTCTAAAAACAATATTTCAGAACTTTGAAAATCCAGTTAAAGTTTGACCCTTTCTAGCTAATATTTTCCCCTTTGCGCACTCTCCCGAATGCTAGCTTGTAGTTGAAAATTGTTCCTGTGGTTTGCTCTCAACTTTCAGCCATGCTTAGCTTCAGGGAAACTTATGGTGCTGGATTCTTGGGATCCAAAAAGAAAGCTTGCTCTGCTCCTTTTTATCCTCATATCTCCAGTGCAGGAGCAGAAAGAGAAAGGAAGACGTCCATATTGCTAAGGCTGCTATTTCTCTAGTCAGGAAGGTTTCTATCCTGGGACTCGAGAAGAACAGTTTCTTGATTCTTCTTGCTGAGCTCAGAGATAGTTCTAATGTGGAGGTGATGCAGGTTTAATGAGGTTAGCTTCTCTGCTTGTGTTGTCTTGCTTTAGCTTTGAGTATCTTAGCAAGAAAAAATGTTGCGACAAGTTATCTTTTTCAAGGGCCTGCATATTAGACAATGAGACACTTGAGCAAAAGCTAAATGAAGTTTTTGAGCAGAGACAAATGAATTACGGTTGACCTCTCAAGATGAACAAATGGTCCTGCTGTTGAAGCTGATATGCATGTGGCAATGTCCTTGTCTGGGCACTCGGGAGGTAGCATAACCCTCCATGGAGGCAGGATCTCCACCCATTTCTCTCTGAAAACTGCAACCAGATGAAGATTCATTTTTAAAATCCAAGAATGGTCAACCCAAGTGGAGCTCATGCCATCTTCCCAACTTTACAGACACAAACTAGACATCTTATTAAATTCTTCCCAGGATAAGGGGCCTTGTTTCCATCATGTAGCTAATTTCAATTTTAATTTTAGTTTCTAACTAGATCTGATTAGGAGTGTGTCCTCATTTTAATTATTAGACTCACCCTGCTTTCATCTTGGGATTTAAACTTCCATTAGCATAACTACAGTAGACTTTTGACTTGAATGTGATTTCATCTAATGCAACCAAACACCAATGCCTAATATTTATTTAGTGTTTTTTAAGCTAAAAGTATTTAATGTTTTTACTTATGTAATCTTCCTAATATCCTGTTAGGAATATTAGAAGTAGGCTTTATTATCTTCATTTTGTAGATAAAGAAATGGAGTCACAGAATAATCAGGGAATTTGCAAATGTTCTGAGTTCCAAGTGCACTCACAATGATTTTTCAGTTTTCCTGCCTTCCCTTCTCAGGGGACCTTCTTGCCTTGCTCTATACTATAAATACATTATGCAGTGTATAGTTTTACTACTCTCAGGCCCATCAAGTTTAATGGGGTAGCCTGGCGTGGTTCCTGGAGTAGGATCATGTACATGATAAATATTACTTTATAAGATGATGTATTTTGGCTTGAGTATGATTTACCATGTGGAAATGCAACAAAAGGGAGTGTGTCTTATTTAATTTTGTCTCTCCAGCACCAGTGTGGTACTTGGTGCATAGTAGGCACTCAATAAATATTGGTTAAACAAATGAAAAACAATGTATTAAAAAGAAGCATGATAAAGAACAGAAGACTAGTAAGACAAATAAAAGGAAGTACTGTTTCACTCAGTAGGAAGTGCTTAAATAGGACAACCTACCTCCACATAAATCCCTTGGTTCTTTTTGAGGATCAGCCACTGATCTGGGTAGAATGTAGCTCCAACCAGTGTTCTGACGTGGGGAGTTATTGATCTTTAGAGCTGAAAAAGCCGTTTGAAATCAGATAAGCCTTCTCTAAAAAAAAAAAAATAGAGCTAGAAATTGAGATTGTATTTTATTTTGTCTTTAGGATAAACAAATTACCACACTGACAAATTCACTTTTGAATTGCTTCATGAATATTCTAGGGTGGTTTTTTTTTCCTTATTTGTATGGAAGAATTTTTAAGACTGAGGTGCAGAAAATTTAAATGACTCTTGGGGATCCCACTGAGAATCCATAGCATAATCCAAAAGAATCATATTTCATGAGTATTTAATAGCAAATGGACATCAGTGTCAGGATCACCTCTTTCAAAACATCATGCCTTTTATATCACAAAATGTCTCCAACTAACTCAAAATACATGGTTACATTCTCAAAAGTCCTTGAAAATTAATTTAATTATATATTTTTATTAATTTATTTTTAATTACAGTTGGCATACAATATTATATTAGTTTCAGATGTACAACAAATTATTTTGACATTTGTATATTTTAGGAAGTGACCACTTCAATAAATCTGGAACCCATCTGATACCATCTAGTTATTACAATATTATTGATGATACTAGTGGCCCAGTGCACGAAATTTGTGCATGGGGGTGTCCCTCAACCTGGCCTGCACCCTCTCTAATCTGGGACCCTTCAGGGGATGTCTGACTGACTGTGGGATGGGCCTAAACTGGCAGTCGGACATCCCTCTTGCAATCCAGGACTGCTGGCTCCTAACCGCTCACCTGCCTGCCTGTCTGATTGCCCCTAATCACTCTGCCTACCAGCCTGCTTGCTCCTAACTGCCCCCCACTGATGACCTGCTCACCCCCAACTGGATCCCCCTGTCAGCCTGATCACCCACAACTGCCCCCCCCCAGCCTGATCATCACAACTTCCCTCCCCTCTTGGCCCCTAACCACTTCTACCTCAACCCCACCACCATGGCTTTGTCCAGAAGAACATCCAGAAGGTCTCCTGGAATGTCTTCCAGTCTAATTAGCATATTACCCTTTTATTAGTATAGATTCCCCATGCTGTACTTGACAACCCTGTGACTATTTTTATAGCTGGAAAATTTTATACTTAGCTATTCCTTTAAGGATTTTTACTAAATTTTCAGTATTACAAGTATTGCAGTGAACATTTTTGAACCATATGTGTTTATACACATTTGTTATCATTTGTATAGAAAAGACACCTAAGAATGTAATGTACATTTTAAAGTTTGATAGGAATTGCCAAAATATCCTGCAAACTACTTTTACTTTGTATACTCCTAACCAACAGTGTAGCAACATTTCCTATTTCCACAGCATTTTTAATTTAACTAGGTTTTAATTTGGCATCACCATCCAGAAAATGATGCAGAGCAAAAATTCTGAAAGGCATTTTAGTTGCCCCTCCCTTATATCCAGCCAGTTAATAAATCCGGTCAGTTCTATAATTCCATGGCTTTTGAATATACCTGAATTACTGCCTTAGACTCCTAACTGTTCCTCCCTTCTTTCTATCCCTCCTTTAATCAATTCTCCACACTGAAGCTTTCTAACATGTAACCCTAATATTTCTCTTCTCTTAACATATTTAATGGCTCCCCATTGTCTCCATAATAAAGTATAATGTCCTCCTCAAAGTCTCCCATCTTCTGATTTCTGCTCATCATGCCAACCTCACATTCCCAGCACACTCCAGCTCTCCCCTCTGTCTGGTAAACTATCCTCATCCATGCTCAGGAGACCTCTTCTGAGAAGCTTCTTATTTGCCTATCATTTAAATTGCCTACTCATCCTCAGAGAAACAATTTCCTACTCACAGTGGAAAGTGATATTTGTGATTTTTCATTGCATAAATGAAAATACCATGACTTTCAATAATCTGTTCCTTCAAGGAATATATATTGAGGGCCTAATATGTGTCAGACATAATCCCAGCCTTCCACACTTAAATAAGAGAGTCAGGAAATTAACTCAAGGTGCACTGAATTCACAAGTGGAAAAGGAAACTGATCCATTGGAGTCCAGAGGAGAGTGTCAAAATTTAGATAATCAGGGAAGCCTTCTTAGAAGAGGTGATTTTCGAGCTAAATTTTGAAGAACAGAAATTATTTAAAAAGGCAAAGTGATGGGTGGTTTAAGCAGAATAGAGTCAGATACTTAACTCCCTCCGACAGCTATAAGAACTTCGTTGTGATTGGACATACGGCAAAGAGCGTGGTGGGGGTGACACTTGAGAAGCAGGAGGAGGCCAGATCCTAAAGGCTCTCATGTGTTTGAATGATGAGTTTAAACTTCTTTGCTACAGTCATTGAGAGCCATTGAAGGATTTTAGGTAAAAAGATGAGAAGCTTGCTTGGCCCTAGCCAGTTTGGCTCAGTGGATAGAGACTCAGCCTGTATACTGAAAGGTCCCAGGTTCAATTGTGGTCAAGAGCACATGCCTGGTTTGTGGGCTCGATCCCCAGTAGGGGGCGTCCAGGAGGCAGCCAATCAATGATTCTCTCATCATTGATGTTTCTGTCTCTCTCTCCCTCTCCCTTCCTCTCTGAAATCAATAAAAATATATTAAAAGAAAAAAGAAAGAGGAGAAGCTTGAATTTTCTGTGAAAAAATCAGTAGAGTGGTGGTATGAAGAACATACAGGTTTGAATGGGGAGATAAGGACACATATTAATACCTTAATCAATAAAAAAAGATGAAAGATTAAAATAAATAAAAAATAAAGAAAGAAAAAAGAATATACAGGTTTGGGTTATAATTGATAGAGCAGGGGTTTGATGGTAGTTTTAGATGGTCTGAAGGAAGGAATACTAGTATAATTAACAAGTTCAAATTTTCTGTAAGGCCGCGGCAATGTGAGTGAGGAGGCGGAGAGGGAATCAAGGGATAGTAAGAGGTAAACTGGAGAGTTTGGCGACTGGTCTGGAAGAGGGCACTGGATGAAAGGGGAGAGTTTAACTGACTCCTAGTTTTCTGATTTTAGCAACTTGTGGAATAGCGAACATCAGTTAGGTTCCTGCTTTATGTTATTCTAAAATCTCACTAGGTTTTAAAACATTCAGCAGCAGAATACTGTTCATTGTTATTCAGAGAACTGGACTAATGTTGATTTTCATGGTGTTTTCAGCTTGCCAAACCTTAGTGGCTTAAAACAACAACTTATTAATATGCCTCCCATTTCTGAGGATCGGTAGGCGCAGCAAGGCAGCTCTTACGTGGCGGCGTTCAGCTAGCTGCCTTTGAGGCTAGAGCGATCTGAAGGCCTCTTCACTCACAGGTGCAGTGACAGGCTATCCTGACTGGTGAGACCTTTTTCTGCTTCTTTATTGGCTGTCTTGGGTTTCCCACTTCAT
The DNA here is from genome assembly GCA_004026665.1 of Murina feae. Lineage (NCBI taxonomy): Eukaryota > Metazoa > Chordata > Mammalia > Chiroptera > Vespertilionidae > Murina > Murina feae. Next base: position 5,914 of record PVJC01007467.1, read on the forward strand.
GGCATTCTCAGAATAGCTGAACTTCTTGTATGGTGGTCAGCTTTCCCCACAAGGGAGTGTAGCAAAAGTTCAGGTGGAAGCTACAAGTTTTCTTGTAAAATACTCTTGGAAGTCATCTGGTGTCATATTCTATTGATCAAAGTAGTTATACTGATAGACCAGTCCAGTTTCAAGAGCATGAGAGGTAGCCTCTAGTTCATATGCATTTGAATCATATGTGTTTGTACACATTTGTTATCATTTCTATAGAAAAGACACCTGAAAATGTAAGGTACATTTTTAAAAATATATTTCATTGATTTTTTTACATAGAGGAAGGGAGAGGGATAGAGAGTTAGAGACATCAGTGAGAGAGAAACATCGATCAGCTGCCTCCTGCACACTCCCCACTGGGGATGTGCCCGCAACCAAGGTACATGCCCTTGACTGGAATCAAACCTGGGACCCTTGAGTCCACAGGCTGACTGACGCTCTATCCACTGAACCAAACCAGTTAGGGCGATGTAAGGTGCATTTTAAAGTTTGATAGGAGTTGCCAAAAAATATCCTGCAAATAGCTTGTACTTTGTACTCTCCTAACAGTGTAGCGTCATTTCCTATTTTCACACCATTTTTAATTGAACTATATTTTACTTTTTCCATTCTTCTCCAAGTCAGCCAAATGAACTAACGCAAGGAATGGTTGCACATACATAGAGAGAAAGAATTGACGACAGCCATGTTGGAGAAAAATATATATTACAGCTTTTTGTCACAGTTCTTTCTTAAGTGAACCAAGCTGACTCAACTTTTGCCTTTAAATATTTTTTTCTATACTTAGAGGTAAAAGACTTATGGAACCACCTTTATTTTTCAACATTCAATATTTACATGATGTTTGTTCTTTTTAACATTATAGCCAAGCCTGCTGTTCCTAACTCATACAATTTCTATCACTTTTCCATTATCACACATAAAAAAACTTCTTTTATTTAATATTGTTTAATTGGAAACAGATTTACCTTTTAAGAAGAAAAAAAAATAATTACAGTGTTTACTTTTTCCATTCTTCTCTAAGTCAGGGACAGCCAATATGGACTAATGCAATGAAAAACACATTTGAAACATTAGTAATCCAAATAGAGTATCTCTATAAAAGGTCCTGTTAAAAACTACTTAAGGTGGGAATCTAATAATTCTCTGCCCTTATTTTAGGAGCAAAAGTCCCATGAACGGGGAGTGGGATGTTCCAGTATTAATTTGACAAATATTCTTACAGGTCACTCTATCCCAGGCATCTTGCTAGGTAGAGCATAGTCCATTCTTCTCCAGGAACCTCCAGTATGATTACTTGTTTAGAACAGGTTTGTTTGTTGTTGTTTTTTCAATTTGTTTTTTTTTATGGAGACCTTACATGGTGTTAGGTATTAAATTACCATTACTTTGAACTTTCTATAAAACACAATAATGTTAATGTAACTGTTCATTATATGTTAATAGAGTTATATGAGATAGTTTTATGGTGATGTGAAGTTTTCAAAAACGCTTCAAAATAATAAATGCAACATTTCCATTTTCTACGTATAGTTATTTCTAACAAGCCTGCCATTGTGCAGAATGAGGGAATTCTTTCTTTACTTCCCTCTAAGTGCTGTTGATATTTATAGTGTTAGTTTTTCCTGCAAATAAACTCCTTGAACAACTAGGCAAACTGTTCGCATTTCTCCAGAATGATTCGTAGCCAGGAAAATGGGGTACATTTTAGGAAGAGGATTTTCTTTGCAGGGATTTTGTTCTGATTGAATAACCAGATGGGGAGTCACGGATTTGAAAATGTTTAGCTGAGCAGCTCGGCATTCTCTACTGGGTTCCACAGTAGGATGCCAAATAAAAATCACAATTTAAGCTGTTATGAATTAATGAGAGTCTGCAATACACATACCTACTCATTCTAACCCAGACCTAAATGTGCATGCATTGTGGATGAATTCAGCTGAGGGTAAACACAGATCCGCAGTGTACAACATTTAACCTCCCATTAGTTAGCCATGGTAAAGTTTTGAAAAGTGCTTCCATTATTTCAAAAAACAACACACTCTACTTATGAGCTTAATCCTGCCATAAAAATTGATTGAAATCTGGCAAAAAACAAAATAAATAGTAATCAAATTAACCACCTTTTATTTAAAAGGAAAGCTATCACATTTAATGTTTCTGGCATTATTCCTTAAGTGAATTAGTCCTCTTTGGAGTACCTGTTTATTTTTCACATGTGACCATTATAATTTCTTATGCTGTGAATATTGCCAGGATTTATGAATTATTCTGAGTTGTTTTAAAGACAAGGGCATTCATTTGATGTTGTCATAATGAGCCAGACAGTGTGTCAGGAGGGAGACCCTACCTCTCCCAGGGAAAGATTAGGTGCTTTAGGAAGTCAGCATTAATGCCGCTGGGCCTCTCGGGTGTCATTAGGAAATCACCGTTTTAGAGCCCTACCTTCCATTGCCTCAGGTTGTGTGCCAGGTACCCAGAATTCCTAATGAAGGCCGATTTCTACAAGGTAAGGGGAATAGGAGGATTTTTCTCCAAGTAGTTGCTCACTCTCTCCTGCTGAGGATATTAGCTGTCACATCTGTGATCTCAGACACCACAGAGCAGATATTTCATTATTCCTGCTTTTGGGGACATATATAGAGTTGGATTCAAGTCAGTTTGGGTTGCTATTTCCATGTTTGGATCGGGCAGGAGCATTGTGGATATAATGAGTTTGCTTTGAAAGATAAAGTTTTCCCACACACACACAGTGTACCAGACTCCACGTCAGTAGAGTTGCCTATTTCCTGATCTTCTAAATAGAGGCAGCATCAGAATTTATACTGAGTAAAATTAGGGACACAGTAAAACATTTCAAATGCCTAGCCCTGCTGCAGAGCTGTCAGTATCCTTAGTGTTTGCCAGGAAAACAAAATAGGAAAGAAGCCCCTCTGTCCCTCCTCGTTTTTGGTCTTTAGAACTGCAAACATAGAGATGACCCTTGGAAGAGAGAATAAGTGATAAAGAAAAGGGTCCGGCTATGTCTGGAATGAAATAGCTACATATGGATCGAAAATACTCAGGTTGCTTTAAATATCTAAAATGTCTAATGTATGTAATCTACAAGTGCCCGTGTATTTACATACCTAAACTGCTGTGGGAGCCTGTGTTGTGAATCCATCAAGTTGGTCAAGTCGGTCCTCACCCAGGTGCACTTTCACATACTAATTTTAGGAGTTTCCTCACCCATGTTGTCTGCCCTCTCCGCTCTCTTTTATCTGACCTCTTGTTCTGTTTTAAATTTGGCATCTTAAGATAAATGTCACTCCACCTACATCCTTAAATAGTTCTGACAAGTTCCTAGATAGTGTCACACCTACCTCTACTGATTTATCTTTCTTCTTCCTCTTACTAGGTTCCCCTTCCTCTATGCTCCCTCAAATGTCTTTCTCTAAATTCTTTGTTTAAAAGTCATCTTCTAAATTCCTGTCTATCCCAAGGTCAAATTATGTGGGTTTTCATTATCATTTAGCTAAATGTATTTTTCTAATTTTTGTTCTGATTTCTTTTTTGTGACCTGAGTTATTTTAAATTGTATTATTTAATTTCTTATTTATTGTTGATTTTAATTTAATTTAGTATGGTCAGAGAACACTCTCCTGATTTCAGTTTCATCAAATTTATTAAACTAATTTTATGTCCAGCATATGGTCTATGTTGTAAATGTTTCATGTACACTCTAAAGAATGTGTAGTATGTAGTTGAGTGGAGGGTTTTATAAATATCAACTAGGGGCCCAGTGCACAAAATTCCTGCACTGGGGGGGGGGCGGGCTCCTCAGCCCAGCTTGCCCCCTCTCACATATTGGGGGCCCTCAGGGGATGTCCTATTGATGGCTTAGGCCTGCTCCCTGCTCCCCTTGGGGAGCAGGCCTAAGCTGCAGTCTGGCTTCCCTTTGTGGGAGGCGACCAGGCTAATCAGGAGAAGCCACCAGCCCCACCACTCCACTGCTGCAGCCACTGCCAGTCACCACAGCCACCAAAGTGTTTTCATCAACACAGACTCCAGTCCCTTCACCATGAAAAAAATGACAACCTTCTTTAGGCATTTTCAAGATGTGTTTTTCATAGGATATGACATTTCTTTCTTTCTTTCTTTTTTTTTTTTTTATCCTCACCTGAGGATATGTTTCCATTGATTTTTAGAGAATGTGGAAGAGAAGGGAAAAACAGAGAGAAACATCAAAGTAAGAGGAACACTTTGATTGGTTGCCTCCTGCATGAGCCCTGACCTGGGCCCCGGCCAGGGAGGAGCCTGCAACCTAGGTACATGCCCTTGGTCAGAATTGAATCCAGACCCTGCAGTCAGCAGGCTGAGGCATTATGCACTGAGCCAAACCGGCGAGGGTAAGATATGACATTTCTTAGCCCTCCAGCAGTGGACCTTCATTTTTTCTCTCCAGGAGTGTGGTGGAAGAACCCTAGATCACCTTTAGGGATTCTTATTACCCAAGTTACTAAGAATATTACCAGTGGCATACAGGGAGCTTAGCCAATGAGCGGTAAGAAAAGGTGTTTCCTCTGTAGTTCACTCTATTCACCAGCTCCACTCCTGTCCCTCAAATTCCAGCTCTGCCCCTGCCCAGGGCTGTAGTCTCTGCCTGAGGCTACAGGCCTCGGCAGAAGACCCCCAAACCCCTCTGATCACCAGCTTCACAGAGCCCAGTCTTCTGTGATCACTAGTTCTGATCTTGCCCCCTGCCATCGCAGGCTCTGCCCTTGCCCCACTGGCAGCCTCCAGCTAAGGCTACAGGCCAGGGAAGGAGACCCCCAGGCCCCTGCCATTGCCTGCTCCACCTTTGAGCTTCTGACCAAGGCTACAGGCCTGGGCAGGGGACCCCCAGGCCCCTCTGATCGCCGGCTCTGCCCCTGCCCAGGCCCTGAGAACTCGGGCTCCACCTCTGACCAAGGCTGCAGGCCTGGGCAGGTAACCCCTAGACCCCTGCTTTGCTGGCTCCACCAGTGCCCAGGCCTCTGCAATCTCTGGCCTCTCCTCTGCCTAGGCCTGAGGCCTCTGGCCCAGGCCTTTTGCCTAGGTAGGGCACCCTTATACCCCTCCGATCACCGGCTCTACTCCTACCCCCTCCAGTCACTGGCTGTGCCCTTGTCCATGCCTGAGGCCTCTGGTAAAAGCCTCTGGCCTGGTCAGGGGACCCCCAGGCCCCTCTGATCACCTGTTCCATCTCTCAGGCCACCTGCCTGACTAACCTGCCTGACCACTTCAATGGTGGGACTGAGCAGGACTGGGCACCACCATCTTGTGGTCATGGGGGAAGCCATCTTTGTGATGAAATGATGCCTAATTTGCATATTACTCTTTTATTAGATAGTATGTTGTCAAATTAGTTGATGATATTTAACTTTTCTATATACTTACTGATTTTGTCTTCAACTAACAACTATATTTGTTAATCTATTTCTATTTACAGTTCTTTATTATTTCATGCATTTTTTAGATTTGTTTTTATTAATTTGAGAGAGAGAAGAAGGAAGAGGGAGGGAGAGAAACATCCATGTGAAAGAGAAATATAGGTAGGTTGCCTCCCGCATGTACCCCAACCTGGGATGGAACCCACAACATGGGCGTGTGCCCTGACCAGGAATCAAACAGGCACCTTTCGGTGCATGGGACAATACTCCAACCAGTTGAGCCATGCTGGCCAGGGATGTCCATGTATTTTGACGCTCTGTTATGAGGTAAATGTACCTCTAGATTATTGTGTGTGTGTGTGTTTGATGAATTGACCCTTTTATCATTATAAAATGTCTATATGTCTAATAATATTCTTTATTATGAAGTCTACATTGTCTAATGTTAACATAGCCATTGTACTTGTATTTTTTAATAATTAGTTTTTGAACTATATATCTTTTTTATCCTTTCAGCCTATCAGTGTTTTTATATTTAAAGTGGACTTCTTCTAGACAGCATATAATTGGAGCTTACTTTTTTTATTTAATCTAATTGGACAGTCTCTGTCATATAATGTTTTAGATCTTTTACAATTAACATAATTACAGATATAGTAGGATTTAAGATTACTATTCCGCTAATTGTTTTCTTTTGCTCCATTTGTTTATCCTTCATCTCTATTCTTTTGGATTGAGTATATTTTACTATTGCATTTTATTATCTTTATCACTTCATTAGCTATACACTTTTACTTATTTTTATAGCTTTATTCAGTTTTGATTTATATACAAAACTATATTTAACGTATACAATTTTATGAGTTTTTACATACATATACATCCATATTTTCATCACCAAAATAAAGATAATGAACATATCCATCCCCTCCAAAAGTTTCCTTGTGTCTCTTGCATATCCCCTCTCTCTCTCTCTCTCTCTCTCTCTCTCTCTCTCTCTCTCTCTCTCGTTCTTTCTGTGTAGTAGGAATACTTAACACAAGCTCTGTTCTTTTTACAGACTTCTCAGTGCACAATACCACATTGTTAACTATAAGCCCTATGTTGTATAGAAGCTCTCTAGTACTTATTCATCTAGCACAACTGAAATTCTGTACCAGTTAAGCAAACTTCCCATCCCCCCCACCCAATACTCTGGCAATCATTACTCTATCTCTGCTTTTATAAGTTTGACTATTTTAGATTCTTCATATAAGTGGCAGATCATACACTCTTTGTCCTTCTGTGACTAACTTATCTCACTTACCATAATATCTTCCAAGTCCATGCATATTTTCACAAACAGTAGGATTTCCTTCTTTTTTTAAGGTTGAATCATATTTTGTTGTATGCATATACCACATTTTCTTTATTCCTCTTTCTGTTGATGGCCATTTGAGTTGTCTTCATATCTTTACTGTGAATAATGATGCAAGGAATATGGAAGTGTGGATATCTCTTCAAGTACCTGTTTTCAATTCTTTTGGATATTCACTCAGAAGTGGAATTGCTGGATCATATGGTAGTTCTATTTTTAATTTGTTGAGGAGCCTTCATACTGTTTTCTGTAGCTGCTGCACCATTTTATATTCCCATCAACAGTGCACAAGGGATCAAATTTCCTCCCAAACTATATTATTGGAGAAATGTTCTCCAACATGATAAAGGTCATATCTTACAAGCCCACAGCTAATATCATGCTCAATGGTGAAATGAAATGAAATGAAATGGTGAAATGAAAAACATTTCCTCCAAATCAGGAAATAGACAAGGATGCCCACTCTTACCACTTCTATTCCACATGGCACTGAAAGTTCTAGCCAGAGCAATTAGGCAAGAAAAAGAAATAAAAGACATATAAGTCCAAAAGGTAGGAGTAAAATTATCTCTGCTTGCAGTTGACATGATCTTTTACATAGCAATCCCTAAAGACACCAAAGAATGTTTCCATTTTTCTCATCCTGTCCTTCGTGCTATTGCTGTCATGCGCCGTATTTTATGTTACAAACCCACAATACATTGTTACTGTTTCTTTTTGTTTAAGCAAATGTTGTTTAAATAAATTTAAAAATAAAAAATATCCTTTTATATTTATTCACACATTTATCATTTCTGATGTTCTTTATTTCCTTGTGTAGAGCCAGAAATCCATCTTTTATTATTTTTCTTTTGCCTATAGGACTTCTTTTAGTATTTCTCATAGTACAAGATGGAGCTGGCAAAAATTTAATGATCTCAAATTTTGTGTGGAAGAAAATCTTTATTTTACTTTTATTTTTAAGGCTATTTTCCTCTGGATATAGAAGTCTAGATTGTCCTGTTTTTTCTACCAACACTTTAAAGATATTATGTAATGTTTTTGTCTTATAAATGTCTGATAACCATTCTACTGACATATTTATCTTTGCTTATCTTCTGTCTTTTTTGTGTGTGTGGCTGCATTTAAGATTTTTCTCTTTATCATTGCCTTACAGCAATTTGAGTATAATGTGCCTTTGAACGGTTTTCTTTTCTTTTCTTTTTTAAAAAATATATTTTATTGGTTTTTTACAGAGAGGAAGGGAGAGGGATAGAGAGTTAGAAACCTCAATGAGAGAGAAACATCGATCAGCTGCCTCCTGCACACCTCCCACTGGGTATGTGCCCGCAACCAAAGTACATGCCCGTGACTGGAATCGAACCCGGGACCCTTGAATCTGCAGGCCGATGCTCTAGCCACTGAGCTAAACTGGTTAGGGCTGAATGTTTTTTTTTCTTTATTCTACTTGGGACTTTTTGTGCTTCTTAAATACATAGTTTATAGTTTCCATTTAAACACTTGATCATATTTGCTATAGCTCCTGTAAAGTTCTCATGTGCACATTTCATTATTTCTTATTCTGGATACATTTCTGCAGACTGAATTTTCTCCTAGTTATGGATTTTTCCCCCAGCATTGCAAATGTTACATTACTGAGTGTCTATATTTCTCTATTTTTTAAAAAAGTGTTTTAGTTTGTTTTTCATGCAGTTGAGTTACTTATGGATTATCTTAGGTTCTCTCAAAGCTTGTTTTCAAGATTTTAAGGCTAGATATGATGTGTTTCTTATTCTAGAGCTAATTTGGCCCCACTAAAGATATGACCCTTCGGGGGACTCTACCGAGTGTTCCATGTTTTTAATGGTATCTCTCTACTCTGGCTATTTAAGTTGACCAAGTGATCCCACTTCTAGAAATATATCCTATAAAACTCAAAACACCAATCAGAAAGAATGTATGCACCCCTATGTTCATAGCAGCACAATTTGCAATAGCCAAAATCTGGAAACAGCCCAAGTGCCCATCAGTAGATGAGTGGATAAAAGAGTTGTGGTATATTTAAACCATGGAATACTATGCAGCAGTAAACAAGAAGAATCTCTTATCCTTTGAGACAGCATGGAGGGACCTGGAGAATATCATGATAAGCAAAGTAAGCAATACAGAGAAAAAGAAGTATCACATGATCTCACTCATATGTGGAATCTAAAGAACAAAATAAACTGATGAACAAAATAGATCCAGAGGCATAGAAGCATGGAACAGACTGACGAATCTCAGAGGGAAGTTAGAAGTGGGAGGGTGAGGAGAGATTAACCAAGAAATTTATATGCATATGTGCATAGCCCATGGACACAGACAAAAGTGTGGTAAAGGTCTGGGAGGGGTGGATGCAGGGTGGAGGGGGTCAATGGGGAAAAAGGGGGCAACTCTGTAATACTTTCAACAATAAAGATAAAAATATATACATATACATATATATAATAAAATATATGAACATATCTCAGCCCTTGTGAACTCCGTGAATATTTAGCTCCATTTTCCTCATAGTTCTTTGCCTTGTGGAATCTATCTATCTATTATCTATCTATCTATCTATCTATCTATCTATCTATCTATCTATCTATCTATCATCATCTATTCCCACCCTAAAATTTAGACAAACAAACAAAAGGACTCCCCATGAAGATATCTGGAGCTCCTTCTCTGCATAGATGATTCGTATTTGATATTCTGTCTTCCAAATTATAGCTTTCTTGGCCTTCCTGAGTTCTAATCTTTGTCTCCTCAATTTATCAAGACCATGATACATTGATTGGGTTGTCCCTTCCTGCACTACAGTTTAGAAATTGTTTCCAGGAGAAATGCAGGGGCAACCATGGAGATAACTTTATTTGTTTCCTTTCTTTTAGGGAAAAAAGCCCTGCACTGCTAGTTGTCAATTGTCTGAAACAGCTGCTCCATATTTTGTCTGGTTGTTTTTGGTGGGGGAGCAAGTCAGTTGTGAGACTAAATCATGAACAGAATTGGAAGTTTTGATATTGTAATTTTAAAAGTGACTTTTAAATCATAGTATAGCATACATACAGAAAGTACACAAATCATGCATGTTCAGCCTAACAAAATGTTTGCAGAGCAAATACATCTGTCAAAACCAGCATTTCAGAACACAATCAGGACCCCTGTCCCCAGAGGTCTCTTTTTCCCCCTTCAACTTGCTATGTCCTCCCAAGGGACATTAACCACTATTCTACTATTACTGCCCTACACGAGTTTTGCTTTCTTTTGAACTTTATAGAAATGGAATCACATAATATGTGTGCTTTTGGGGTCTGCCTTCTTAAATTCAATATCATATTTATAAGATTCACCCATTTTGTTACATGGAGCTCTCTAGTTCATTCATTTTCATTGCAATAGAGTATTATAATGTAAATTAATTTATTCATTCTACTTCTAATAGTCTAATTTGAGGAAATTATGTTTATTACATTATTACTTATACATGTCTTTTGGTGACTATATATACCTTTTTCTATTGGGCATATTCCTAGAATAGAACTGCTGTGTCATAAGATATAGGTGTATTCAGCTATAGCAGATCCTGCCAAACAATCTTCCAAAGTAGTTTTATCAATTTACTACAGGCCCAGTGCATGAAAATTCATGCAAGAGTAGGCCTTCCTTCCCCAAGCTGCCAGCACTGGCTTTCCTCTGGCACCTGGGATCCAGGCTGGCTTCCCCTGGGTCACCTGCAGGCACCAGGGACCCAGCTGGCTTCCCTTCGGCTCCAGCTTCCTCAGGAAGGACATACAGAATGACATCTGGAAGATGTCTGATCTAATTAGCATATTACCCTTTTATTAGTATAGACTAGAGACCCAGTGTATGAAATTTGTGCACGAGAGGGGGGAGGGGTCCCCTCACCCAGCCTGTACCCTCTTCGATCCAGGACTCTTCAGGGGATGCCCGACTGCCA
>PVJC01007467.1:16775-51533 GCA_004026665.1 Murina feae
ACCTGCCTGCCTGCCTGATCACCCCTAATTGCCCCCCTCTGCTGGCTTGGTCACCTCTTACTGCCCCCCCCTCTGCTAGCCTGGTCACCCCTCACTGCCCCCCTGCCAGTCTGGTTGTCCCTAACTGCCCCCCTGCAGACCTTGTCGCCCCCTGCTGCTCAGTCATTTGGTTGACCCTCACTGACTCCTGTGGGGTTGGTTGCCGCATGTAGCCTGTTTGATTGTCTGTTCAGTTGTGATGGTTGCTCAGCCTTTTATATATATACTAGAGGCCTAGTGCACAAAAATTTGTGCACTCGGGGTGGGGAGTCCCTCAGCCTAGCCTGTGCCCCTAGCAATCTGAGACCCCTCGGGAGATGTCCACCTGCTGGCTTACGCCCGGTCCCCAGGCTATCAGGTCTAACCTGGCAGCCAGACATCCCTCTGGCAGCCCGGGGCCCTCGGGGGATGTCCACTTGCCAGCAGGAAGCAGGCCTAAGCTGTAGTCAAACATCCTTAGCTCTGCTAAGGAGGCGGGAGAGGCTCCCGCCACCACTGCTGTGCTGGCAGCTGGCAGCATGGCTTGTGGCTGAGCAGAGCTCCCCCTGTGGGAGTGCACTGACCACCAGGGAGCAGCTCCTGCATTGAGCATCTGCCCCCTGGTGGTCAGTGTGTGTCATAGTGACCAGTCATTCCCAGTGGTTCTGCTGTTAGGGTCAATTTGCATATTACCCTTTTATTATATAGGATAGAGGCCTGATGTATGGGTGGGGGCTAGCTGGTTTGTCCTTAAGGGTGTCCCTGATCAGGGTAGGGGTCCCACTGGGGTGCCTGGCCAGCCTGGGTGAGTGGCTGATGGCTGTTTTCAGGCTGGCCACAGCCCCTTTAGGGAGGAGGGTCCTGATAGTGTGCCTGGCCAGCCTGGGTGAGTGGCTGATGGCTGTTTGCAGCAAGGCTGGCTGGAATTTATTTAACTTCTAAAGTTGAAACTTTGTTGCTTTAACCGGAGCCCAGGTTGGGTTGCCCCTGACAATCCAGGCTCCCAGCACTTCCTTGAGTCCCAGGCTGGAAGCAGGTCTCTGGGGTTTATTTATCTTCTATAATTGAAACTTTGTTGCCTTAAAGCAGAGGCCACAGCTGGCCTAGGTAGACAGGAACCTTAGCTTCCTACATCACTGGGGCAAGCCTGCTGCTTGTTCCAGCTCCATGGCTGCTGGCTGCCATCTTAGCTGATTAATTTGCATATAGTTGCACTGATTGGTTGGTGGGTGTGGCTTGGCTTGGGTGTAACAGAGTGAGGGTCAATTTGCATATTACTCTTTTATCAGATTAGATATAGATAGTTCAGCAATATATGAGTTTCATTTGTTCCACATCCTCAATAACATTGGTGTGTGTGTGTGTTTGTGTGTGTGTGTTTTCATTTTAGCCATTCTGATGGATGTGTTATGGTATTGCATTGTGGATTTAATTTGTATTTTCATGATGGTTTATGAAATGGAGAACTTTTTCATTTGTTTGCCTATATGAGATGATTCAATCTTCCAACTTGATGTTTTGTTATTGATTTGTAAGAATCATTTACATGTTCAAGATAGGAATCATTTGTTGGTATACATAGTACAAATATGTTCTCCCAAACTATACCTTTCCTTTTCACTTTCACAACTGTTGTTTTGGTGAAATTTTTAAAAATTATAACTTAACTTATCCCCCCTCCCCAGCCTATATAGGTCTTTCTGTGACCCATTTAATAAATCTTTTCTACCTCAGATTTCTGAAGATTGTCTTCTACAATGTTTTTCTTTAAAGTGTTATTGTTTTATTTTTGATGTGTAAATGTTCAATCCATCTGAATTTGATTTTTGTATATAGTGTAATGTAAGAGTCAAGATTCATTTTTGTTCTATATAGATATTCAGTTCTCCCAGTACCATTTACTGAAAACACCTTCCTTTCCTTCCTGTTCTTTAGTGTCACATTAGTTACAAATCATGTGATCCTATATGCATAGATTTACTTGTGGGTTTTTAAATTCTATTTCATTCGTCTGTTAGTTTACACTTATGCCAATATCACATTGTTTTATCATACATTTTGATATATAGTAGTATAAGTTCTCTAACTTTGTTCTTAATATGATTGTCATGACTCTTCTTGGCTTTTGCAGTTTCATGTATATCTTGCAATTCCATGACTAGAATTAACTTGTCAAATTTACATAAAAATATTGTAATTTTTTTCTATTATATTGTTATTAGAGGCCTGGTGCACAAAATTCATGCACTTGGGGGGGGGGGCCTTCAGCCCTGCCTGTGCCTTCTAGCAATCTGAGACCCCTCGGGAGATGTCCACTTGCTGGCTTAGGCCCGCTCCCCAGACAATCGGGCCTAAGCTGGCAGCCAGATATCCCTTTGGCAGCCTGGGGCCCTCGGGGGATGTCCACTTGCCAGCAGGGAGCAGGCCTAAGCTGCAGTTGGACATCCTTAGCTCTGCTGAGGAGGCGGGAGAGGCTCCCGCCACCACTGCTGTGCTGGCAGCTGGCAGCCTGGCTTGTGGCTGAGCAGAGCTCCCCATGTGGGAGCACAATGACTACCAGGGGGCAGCTCCTGCATTGAGCATCTACCCCCTGGTGGTCAGTGCATGTCATAGCTACTGGTCATTCTGCCATTCGGTTGATTTGCATATTAGCCTTTTATTATATAGGATTTCATTTCAGCATCTCTAAGACCTAGCATGTGCCTTGCATGTAGAAAGTGTTCAATATATATATTCTCTGAATGAACAACTGAAATAATATTCTCTTTAATGGAGAAATAATTGCTACTAATATTTCTTCATTTGAGGGTAAAGTTCATTGGATGACAATTTCTAGCTTGTATGTTAGGAGAAGAGGTTGTTAAACAACCTTAAAGGCGGACCAATTTTAAGACTACATTAGACCTAAAAATCCTGAAGTTGTTTTATGGAATAACGCAAGCAGATTCACATTCCCATATGTGATTGATTGTAAATCATGAATCAATAATTATCAATATAATTTGTTTCCCTAGTACATAGATAGTATGTGAATAATATTTATTGAACAAAAAATGATGAGTGGATTAACTTTGGTGAATTTTAGAATTTCTTTTGGATTAAGTGCCATAACATTTCCCACAGTATGAGTGGAACTATTAGTGCTCCTCCTTTTCTATTTTTGTAGCTCTTACCTACTGTAATTATCTGTAAAACCCAAACTGTACCTTCACTATTAAAACACATTTGTCTTTCCTATCTATGGCACTTCTTCCAGGTATACTTGCAGATGTTGTAATAGAAAGTCTATGCTTGGGAATGACCCAGTTTTTTTGAAAACACATGGTACCTTCTCAACATGTGGAGATTCTCAAATAATATTTACATGTGTTTGTTTAGAGAGTCTGCTAGGGTAGCTGTCCTGATTATAAAGACTACTTAAGTTTCCATGATTTTAAAATAATGCAAATATAAATATAGTTAAAATTACTTGAATCCATGTTTTTAAAAATTAATCACATTCCTTCCATCTATGTGTGAACATAAATTTCAAAGGAAGCTTGTTTAATAATTCTAAATTTTCTATGCAAATAAAAGTATATTTGATACCAAGAGTTATTTTATCTGAAAATGTCCTGCATCTGTCTCTGTAAATATCTATCTATCTATCTATCTGTCTATCTATCTATCTATCTTACACATATGTACACACACATTAAAGCACATTTTGTCCTGCCATAAATATAAATATAACAAAAAAAAGTTTATAAAATTAGCACAGTATCTGGAAAAAACATTAACTGATTTACTTCCCCAGTGCAGCAGAACTTTAATACTTGCTTCTTCAGCTATATTTTGACTGTTTGTGTTTATTTGACTGATTTCCAGACTTGAAATGAGCAATCAGAAAAGGAAACTCTGGAGAACTGACAAAACAAAATATCTTCAGGACATCTATATAGAATAAGAGCTTTTTATGGTAGTGTAATTTCAGAGAATGAACCTTATTGGCAAGATATTTACTTTCATTCATCACAATTATTTGTCTTTTTGTCTTTAAGTATGTGAAACAATAATGTGGTCTGTGGTCTTTAGTAAGGAAACATGTTGATTGCAAATCAAGTGAGGGTATATCTCTGATTCAATCAAAATTCTTACTATTTGTTCTTTGGCCTCCTGAATAATTACCAAAAATGTGGCTTTTGAATATTTCAAGTTTCTCTCTCTCTCTCTCTCTCTCTCTCTCTCTCTCTCTCTCTCTCTCTCTCTCTCTCTCCATATATATCTGTATGTGTATGTGTATGTGTATGTGTATGTGTATGTGTATGTGTATGTGTATCTGTGTCTGTATAAATCAATGGAAGGAATGGCAAGGAGAAATTTTAAAATGTCAGGAGATAGAAAAATGGCTTTGGACATAGGAAATCCATTATAATATTCTGATCCTGGAGTAATATTATTTCAGTGTTAGTTTGCTATAACTCTTAACAGGTGTTCAAATGCACTTAAAATTAATTCAATGCTTTTGAAGATGGGTTAAGAGTTTTTACCCAAAATGATGACTCCATAAACAAATCTTGTTTAAACATGTATAAAGAAACCTAATGAAAATGTAACCTATTAACCAGTTCCCTAATTTCTAACATGGAAATAGCTGTTTAAATCTTATTGTGAAACAATTTAAAATAAAGTATTACATCTAATGCCAAAGTGGATTTGGTAAAGAATTTTGGTTTAAAAGGATTTAGAGAGGACTTTGGCATCTGAGCTTATAAGGATGATAAATTTATCTTATTTGTCTTTTTGAGATAAATATTTTCCAGAGCAATGGGAAGGACATGAACCCTGCACTGGCCTGTTCCTTTCGGTGCTGTTTCCTAGTGTTGTAGCTGCTATCTAGAAGTTCTGACTGATCACATAAAACCTGTTTTCACAGAGGAGGGTTGTTAGAAAGAGAGGGAAAAAGAAAAATTTATGTGTCTTACACTTAAAAGGATCTTTTGGGCTTTTCCTTTTACAGCTTCTCTCTTTTCCCTCCCATTTGGGGCTGGTGGGTTTTTTTGTGTGTGAGTGTGAATGTTTTTCATTAGTTATTCTTAAAGGTACTAAACATGTATGACAAAGTTATAGCTTCTTCATTTTATTTCTATCTTACAGTTGTGTTGGTTTCTGATCATTTACAATGAGAAAGTATGAAATTCATTTATATGAAATCTAAGGTGATTTCTAAAAATGGCTCTAGATTTGCTCCATTACGGTGGACAGTATCCCCCCTGCCCTTGGAGAAATCCTTTAAAGCCTCTGTGTCAGGCTTCTCATCCTGCAATTCTGAAAACAATTCTGATTCAAGTCCAGCCAGTTCCCTAGGTCCTCATCGGGAGTCTGTAATACATTTTGTTTTTCAGGAAGGATTTAAATCAATTTGAGGATGATAGCTTTTCAATACGTTATTTAGAAAACTGAAATTGTTTGAGAAGTACTTGCTTATCATGTTGAGTTTTGGCATTTTGGAGGAAAACCATGGCATCCCACAGTCGTCCCTTGATCTCCGTAAAGACATGTGATTTGGGGTGGGTGACCCATGGGTCTGACTCAGTGTAGCAAGGCTATTTGTGGACATCTGGAGCTCAAAGTATGTCTAACATCTGTGATACTGATGTTAAGACTTTTTGCAATTTTTTTTGCTCAATCTTTATAGTAAATCTTATGCAATAAGAAAGCTGGGCTGAGCTAAGGAACTTATGGGACTTTGCATTTTATATTCCTTTCTAGAGAGTGTACTTCTGTATCACAGTCCTGTGTGGAACTTTTGTCTCTTTCCCAAGGTCTAGTGCCTTGAACACTGTAGATACTCATGCAGAAAAAGCAATGCTAGATGACACTCCTCAGCCTCTGAGAACACTTGTAGTCATCAAATGGCAGAAGATTACATGATTATGATGCCAGTTTCTGTTTTTAGATGTTTAACTTACCCTTAGGTTATAACTGATTGAAAATAAAATTTGCATTTACTGAAACTTCAACTTTATCTGTAAACAGTTTTAATCTTTTCTACTAATTATACAATGTAAATGTAAGGTACCTCCTAGCATTTTATGTAGTTAGCATTGTACATCTTAGATACTTAATTTTTTTCTTATAAATACTAATTCACTAATGTTTGATTAGGAACTATTTAAACTATAGATGCCATCAATTTGCCTCTATATTTTCTCTTATTTATGTAGCTTTGAGTCCAAGAATTGAAGCATCTTTCAGAGCTTTGTTGATTCTTTTGTTTATTTACCTGTTCAATATCTATCACAGTACCTGGATTCTGGGTTTCTTACAGTTTGGAAGGAAAGGGAATTGATATGTAAAAGAAAGTCATTATAAGAAACAAGGTATAAACAAGGGACTGTAGAAAGGGAATTTCACGTTGTTTGGAGGTGCCCGGTGGCATTCATCAGGCAGACAAGGCACACGGGGCATTCCCACCCCTGGTATCCAGAGGGCCAGGCTAAAACAAAGCCTGCAGTTACTTTTGTAGGACCAGAGAGCAGGAGGTTAACCCAGGAGAGAAAGAGTTGATTTTGGAGTCCTGTACAAAGAGATGGAGTTTGGATGAGTCATTGTCCTGTGGGTAGTAGGCAACCACTGGGGTAATGGTTCAGCCATATCAGATATGCACGAAGGGTGAAGAGAAATTTGAAGCAGAAAGAGCCAAAGTAGAGGACATTGTTAAAGACCTGTCAAGAAATAATGAAGGCCTGATAAGGACAGTAGAAATGGAGAGAAGGGAAGATGCATGAGAGAAGTCAGAATTAGAAATCCCAGGATTTAGAGACATGGTTGGACATGAGGGCCAAGGACATCTAGGACCAAGTCCAGGTTTCTGACTTGAACTATTGCATGCAGAATGTATGGGATGAGCCAAAGGAGGAATAGGTCTGGGAAGAGAGGTGAGATTTGCTGCTCTGGTCAGATCGAGGGTGTACCCAAGGGACATCCAGGGGGAGCTGTCCAGGAGGCAATTTAAAAGCTGGGTCTGGGCCTTAGAGAGATTGAATCTAGACATACAAATCCGGAAGCCAACAGTTCAAATGCAGTAGTTATATGCTACCTACCTTAATGATTGCTATGATTCTGTCAAGGTCTGTACCCATTTTTTCAAAATCAATTGAACTTCAAATTTATGTTAATTAAACAAAATCAACAATTTATGCCATTATGACATACAATTAGATAGCATCTTTTTATGGGCTTAAGTAGACCCTACCAGTGTCCACAGTTGTTAACTACTGTAGTGGATTTAAAGGAAGCCTCAATCAAAATTATGTTGGAAAACATTGTATTTTGCTTGTTTTGTGCTAGAACAGTATGAGCAGCTTTGAACTATGTATACACAGGAAAGAATAATGAATATATATATATATATATATATATATATATATATATATGACAGGGGTGCATAAAATAAATTAATTTTTGAGGGGACAAAGTATAAATAGCCCAAATGAGAGATGGTCTCTTCAAGAGATAGCATCTGAGCTTTTTTATACGATTTTATGATCCCCAAGATGCTGTTAGCATCATCAGAAGCCATTCATGCTGATAACATCAGATCTTTAGATCTCTGTTCTTTTCTTGATGAAATTTTCTCATATTATTGAGAATCCAGAAAGTGCTTTAATCAATGTTTATATTTTAAATCTATAAATCACCTTTTATTTGTTTTCTGAAATCTTACTAAAACTTTTAAACATTTCTCTTTTATTTCCACAGTCTTTCCACAGAAACCCTTAAATCCACTTCTTATCTGAAAAAGATTTTAGGTATGCACGCAGCAATGTCCCTGCAGTGTATGACTCTTAATTTGACTCTGCCAAATTAGATATGCTGATTAGGTTACATGGGGACCATGACCTTCAGGGACTTTGCCGATTTGTCCTGTGGTTGCTGGTCATTTTTCAAGGTCAACAGGCATGGAGCAGTGCTAAGAGAAGCTGTCATATAGTGTATAGCTGGGCTTGAGATAGAATGTTGACCTGTTGTCATTAAAGGGGACACGGGCAGATTGGCAGAGGCAAGGCCGATGCCTGAAAGTGTGATGATACCTCTAGGATGTCACAGCAAGAATCTCAGTAGTTGTTCAATTAAAGTCAGATGTTCTACAGAGGAAGGGGCATGGCATGCATCACAATAAGCTGACAGGCAAGATCCTTTCACTTTGCAGGGATAGAGTCTTACTCAGATAGCCATGTGGTTCTTAATTAGAAGAGTTTGTTCCCTGACAAGATGAACAGTAATTTGTAGTTTCATAGTGAAATGTTCATGGTGGATTTTGTGTGATTATCTTGTCTTTTGGTTCTAGAATTGTCTCTAGCATCTTTTCATCCATCCCTCTTCACTCTTTTTTTGCTATACTTCTGGTGTAATTAAGTTTTGAGAGAGAAGAGAGAGTGTGGGAGTTTGCCCTTGTTAAAGACAGGTTAATTCTAAACATGGCTTTATATGTTGACATTTCCCAGTTAGCTCACAGCTCGTAGTAGAATTCTGCTGAAACTGTGCCATGATATACTGCCAGCAAGTGGGAGTGGTGAAAAATACTAGGAAGGCTAGTGACGGCTAAAATAACACAAAATAGAACTGCTGTCATCACCTGTTTCCAAAACACAGACCTTACCAAAAGTGCAACAAGAAGACCCCTACATATTTGATAGTATTTTAAGGAGAATAGTTAGCGTGCATCATTCTGATTATTTTTAGGATGAAATAAAATAGTGATTTTTTTAAAGGAAACTAAATAATCTTGTATTAAACAAACTGGCCACCGGATGATTTACCTATCTCCTTTATTTATTTAAATTCAAAATGCTTTGTCTCTATTATTTCTTGCAGTTTGAAATCAACTTTTAGTTTCTTTCCTTCAGGGAAAAGACAATCATTTAGTCTTTTAAAGTACTTGCTTTGTGTAATAGCCAAATTTCAGGGAAATATAAATGAAAACCACTTGTTGTGATTAAATCTGAAACTAACAAAGACTTCCATGCATGCAACATGACCACTTTCTTTACTGACATGATTATTTGGTGCAAGATACCGTATTTATAAAATGTTTGCATTTGGCTCATCATAAAAGGTGTTTCCTTTTTTTCTCTCTGAAAATAATACCAATTAGCCCTGATTATGTGTTGTCACTCACTTTATGTTCTTTTTCCAACGCAAAGAAAAAATAAACAAAACACAGAAGTTGGTCTTAAATATCAAAGATCAAACAAGATGAAGGAAAAAAAATCCATTACCCTATGGACTCTTGGAAATGAAAATATAAAAGTCTCCTGGAATAGCACTGCTTTATGTAATGTTGCTGCGAAGCACCGGCAAAGCCTGTTTATATTAATCATCCTTTCCTGTAGCTTCCATTGGCAATCAACTGCTGCATTTCAGCTGTAAGAGCTTACCGTACCAATGGTTTCTGTCACAGGAAAATGTTTTCACAAGCCTCAAATGTACCAGATGGAGGCTACACTGTCTCCTAAAGCACTGACAAATCATTTATTAATTTTTGTTATGGTGATTAAAACTGGTCAGGTGTAAGGGAACCTGGAAGCAAATTACACATGTATTTATTCCAAGCTTGAAGATTTTCTTAAAGTCTTCCTGATTTTTAGAAAGTTTATGTTCATTTGTTCTTGTTCACCTTCTGACAATGTTAGCTATTTGGCATTTAGCTTTTAGGTAAAATATCTGCCTTAGAAAAGTTACTTGTTAAGGGAAATCTTCATTTAATTGTACTTGTACCATGTTATTATGACTTCTCATTTCATGATTTAGCAATATTCTACATCCTCATGTGTTGTTAATGTCTGATATTTCTTGGAGTCTTTCAATCCTTGTTAGACTCCTCATCAAGCCTTATTTTATTGTGATAATTTAAAATATTCTGATTTCTCTGATCCTGAATGTCCATGTCTATCAAAGTCATGCCCATGTGGTGTTTTCCATTCATATTTTAATATTTAATTTGATATTTAAAATTATTAATACTTTATATTTCTGTGATTAATTTACTCTAATGAGAATTTAATGATCCATAAAAGGTTCATGATTTATCATAGACTAGAAATCTCTTCACTCCTACTTCTTACCGCCTGTGTTTCTAACGTTAATGGTGGAAAGGTTCATAAACATCTGCTCAGACAACTTGTTCTTACCTTTCAAAACTCAGTTCAGACAAGAGACTACTTCTGCCTTCACTTTAAGGTTTTTTCTTTCCAAGATATGTTTTGGAATTTAACTATCTAAGTAGTATAGAGGCTTATACAGTAGCCTTTGCATTAGTAAATTCCCTTTTTAAAACATCATTTTCTGATCCTTAAACCCATACTGTATAGATAAAAACATCTTTTGAAATGAGAAGGAAATAAAGTTACCATAAATAATGAAAAAGTTGCATTATTATTTGAAGTTATGTTATTACTGTTATCTCTTCTCAGCCAGTGGCAGGTGGAATGGTACCTCAGCGGGTGGCTGATGAGGACAGGAGGGAGAAATGTTGGAGAGACGCTGTTCTGACCAGAGATTTAGTCTTTCACCAAAGAGGCTACAACAATATAGGTATTTTTAAAATGCACTTCTTGTTCTCAAAGTCCTCACAGTCCAGTGTGGCTGGGGAGAATACAGTCATAATCCACTAGGATTTTATTGGTGCCTGCAGCTGGTATGGTGGCACCAAGCGCAGCAGAGTGAGGGGGAAGGGCTTGGACTCTAAAGTTAGGTGGACTTGAGTTGGGCTTGGGCTCTGCCATGTGCCAGTTGCAAACTCGGCCTCAGGTCCCAGTAATTTCCATTCCTTGTGCAGCCTTGTGGTTGCTCAGGAGCAAATGTACTCGTATGCAGATGTCTCAGCATTGTCACAGGCACATAGTACTTGTGCAATAAATGTGAACTATTTGTTGAATGATAGAATCAGTGACTAAACATTGTTATAAATTCTTAAGAGTTAATGAAATAGATCTAATCCTTTCTACAAATTAGTTTTGTGGTAAAACTGAAGTTTCTTGGCAGTAGATAGGTAGTTCATTAGTATTTGATTTGTAAGATACATTTTGTATTTAAGGTAAAAATTTGTAATAGTGAGTAATTAGTATGCCACACAAAGACATTTTATAAATATACTAGAGGCTTGGTGCATTAAAATTCATGCACTGGAGGGGATGTCCCTCAGCCCAGCCTGCCCCCTCTCACAGTCCAGGAGCCCTTAGGAGTGGGAAGAGACCTGGGGATCAGGGGAAGGTGATGCACCCATCACACCTCTACTGCTGCCACTGCTGGCAGTACAAGCCTTGGCCAGCCCTGGTTACCTGAGCCTCGGGCAGCCCTGGGAAGCTAGGCAGCTGCCATCTGAGACTTGCCTGTGCCTCCTTGGGCATCAGCTGGGTAGCCACCATCCAAGGCTTGCCTGCGCCTAGGGCCAGCCCTGGGCAGCTGGGGAGCTGAGGGGACTCCGGAGGCAGATGTGCAACAAGACTTGCTGCCTCCTGCTCTTGCTGCCTCGGTGGGGTTGAGGGGATGGGGTGCTGCCATCTTGTGGCTGTGGGCACCGCCATCTTTGAGGGTGGGATAGCAATTAGCATATTCCCTCCTTATTGGCTGTGGGCGCCACATCTTTGCGACAGCATGAGGGTCAATTAGCATATTCCCTCTTTATTAGATAGGATAGATGCAAAATAATTTGTACTTATAATAAATAAGTATAGGATTTATAGTAAATAAATCCTATATATATATATATTAAAAATATATATATATATTAAAAAATATATATATATATATACACACACATACATACAGGGTAGGGCAAAAATATATATGTATATATACATAGACATCATATAATATACATACATATAATTGTTCATATGGAAAATAATACAATAATTAATAAATAATAATATAAGAAAAATTGTTTTATATACTTACAAATGTAATAAACCTACTTTTGCCAAACGCTGTGTGTGTGTATATATATATATTATTTAGAAGGTAACTTCAATATAGATAAGTGATTAAGAGCATAGATTTTGGAGCCAAACGAATTGGGTTTGGGTTTGTTTTCCTATAACAGATCACTATGAAATTTAGTTGCTTAGAACAGCCACCATTTTTACTGTTTGTCACAGTCCTGTGGGTGCCTGGGCTCCTATGGGCAGTTCTGCTGGTCCTGATTGGAGCCTGCTGTGAGTTACAGTGAGAAGGGGGCTGGGCTGCATCTCCCCCACGTGGTTGGAAGCAGGGGCAGGCTGTTGGCTGGAACTGGAGGCCTCAGGTGTCTTTAATGTGGCCTCTCCATGTGGCTTGGGCTTTTTAGCATATGACAGCTGGGTCCCAAAAAGAAGTACTGGTATACCAGCTTGAGAACAAACACCAATGTACAAGTGGCTCACCAAGCCTTTGCCTACGTAACACACACTTAATGTCTTATGATTCAAAGGAAGTCACGCGAGAGGACATTTCACCAAGGCAGGAATACGGAGAAGGATGGTTCATTGGTGACTATCAAGTCACGGTCTCTACAAAAGAACTGGATCCAAACTTTTCCCTTTGAAAGCTGTGTGATCTCAGGCAAATTATTTCTCCTCCCTGTTAGCCAGTTTTAGTAGTGGTGGAGATGATAGTAGTAGTTATAGTAAGAGAAACAGTAGAGTTATTATTAATAGCAGAATAGTAGTACCACCTTTATCTATAATTTTACTTTTTGCAGTTTCAGTTACCCATGGACAACCGTGGTGTGAAAATATTAGCTAGAAAATTCCAGAAATAAACAATTTGTAAGTTTAAAATTGCAGGCTGATTTGAGTAGCATAAATTAACTTTTGTGATGTCGTGTCTGGGGCATGAATCATCCCTTTCCCAGCACGTCTGTGCTGTATAAACTCCCCGCCCATGAGCACTTAGTAGCTATCTTGGTTATCAGGTCAAGTGTCAAGGCATGGCAGTGCTTGTGTTCAACTAATGCTTATTTTATTTAATAATGACCCCAATGCACAAGAGTAGTTGTGTGGCAATTCACACAGGCCAACGAGAAGCTGTAAAGTCTCCCTTTAAGTGAAAAGGTGAGTGTGCAATAAGATATTTTGAGAGAGACTACAGTCACAACTTTATTACAGTATATTGTTATAATTATTCTGTTATTATTAGTTATTGGTAATTTCTTATTGTTTGTAATTTATAAATCACACTTTATAATAGGTATGTACATATAGCGAAAAACAGGGTTCAGTACTATTTGTGGTTTGAGGTAACCTTGGGTGAGTCTCCTGGGAATAAGGGGGGACTACCATAGCAGGAGTAATAGAAGAGATACCATCTTCAAAGCAGAACAGAGATGCATGACAACTGCTGATTTAGTTAACTAGAGCTTTTAAAATCTATGGTGTTTTGATTCATGGAACACTAACAAGCTGAGTTCACTTTCCCTTTTATTGTATTAAAAATGACTAAAATTTTTCTTACACTTCAGGAGACAGAAAACTCACACTGAAAGATAGGTAAGATCCATTTAGAGAAGCAAATGAGAACTTACAAAATATGATAAATGGAGCTTCGATTTAAAGACTTAAGTTAAAGAGCTTTTCCTGGCTTGGTTAAGAGTTTCACAAATCATTAACTACTTGACAGAGCTGTTCAATGAAGAAATTACTATAATTCCAAAATAAGCCACTAATGAGTGCTTAGCGCTTCCAGGATCCTTCTAGGAGAGTACTACAACTAGAGGCTAAGAAATAGTGATATTTTTAGATATTACTGGGGTCAAAAACACCTACCCACTCCCCTCAGGTAATAACCTCAGGATTTTTTCTCAGTCCCCATATCAACTTCTAAATATCTTCCTGACCAATCCTTTTCTCTGCATCCCCATCACCACTTCCCAGTTTGAGGCACTAATCTTTTCTCATCCAAGAGATGAGAAAAGCCTCCTGCCTCAGCTGCCTAGTCTCCGCACTCTGCTCCTGCTGCTGGTATTCTCTCTCTGAAAGGGATGTGATGTTGCTGTCACACCATAGCTCTTCTCCCACACTCTGATGCCTTCTTCTTTCACACCCGTAAGATCCACACTGCTCAACATGATGTTCAAAACCCTCTATACTTTGATCCTTAGTAAGTGCTTGGTAAGAGATCTTTAATAAAAGAATGACCCAAAACAGGGCCTATCATAATCTGTTTATGAAGTAACTATTGGATTCTTGAAATAAAAGTGAACTGTAATTGTCCCTAGACTTACACTTGCATTGTCTGCTAGGTTTTTAAAAACCAGTTAAGGTACAATAAAGTGATATCTCAATTAAATGCCCAAATAAAAGCATTTGACAGTTTGATAAGACCTAAATCATTGAGAATTGCATTTATACGCCTATGCTATGCATAATCACAGGTTTTATGTAGGAGCAGTGGCAATCTCCTGGATTTGCATAGTAAAAAGGGTTATAAAGCAAAGTAATATAGGTCATCACTGTTTGTACTTAGCTAGGAGAATTTGTATTATGATTCTAATTTTGAAAATCAGTGTATTCCCTTACTTCATGAGGTAATTAGTTGTTGGTAGTTTATTTGGTGGTTTGCCAGATGTATGAACAGCACCAGACATTTGTTTGATAATAAACTTATAGGAGAAACACGTGGATTTTTAAAATGAGTATGTTCTTATTAACTTCTTTTAAAAATGTTTAACTAATATAGCCTCTATCACAAGTATTTTTTTTTTGCATTAGACTTCACTCTGTTTGATTTGAAATTGTGTTCTGAATGAAAAGAACACACACACACACACACACACACACACACACACACTAAATTTAGAATAATATGTTTCACATGTCAGTGTGTCCTGGACATGGGAGTGGGATAGGGAGAGAATCTCAAATACTTGTCTGTTGAGAGAGAGCTATAGTGTACTGAGACTGTGAGCTTGTGTGTATATGTGTGTGTGCGGGGAGGGGAGGGTGTATATAAAAGACTCACAAGTGCAGATCATGTCTTACTATGCTAGACAGGAATGGATATGAAACTGGCTTGCAAGCAAAACATCATGTCAGGGTACTGGTGTTTTTTGGAGTTGTGTTCTACTTCCTTTTCTCACATGCGGACTTGGATGGTCCCGTGCCCTCCCGTAGGTTCAGTTGCCAAACACATGTGCATGGCTTCCAAATGTTAATGTGTTTGTAAGATGAGGAGGAGGCTTATCATCTCTTCAAATCTTGTCTTCAGTGCATGGCACCACCATCTATCATTCTCAAGCATCATATAGCCATCCCTCTACCTCCCTTATACCTAATAACCAATCCATTCTTTTCTCCACCTCTCAAATGTCCCTCAAGTATTTCTATTTCTACCCTTTCAGATCATGACATCTTGTACCTGAATTATCCAATCATCTTTTCCCTGGCACCCCTGCCTCTAAGGAAATCATCATCCCAACCCAATCCATTCTTTCACTAAAGCCTGAGGCCAAAAAGCAAATAAATTGATCATGTTTGTTCCTTCCCTTCTTAAGTGTTTTTATTGACTTACGTTCCTTGGGATAAATTGAATGTCCTTAACAAAGCAGTATCTAGCTCTCTCCTCTACAGCTCTCCCTCCATAGCTCTTCCTCCCTATTTCACAGGACTCCGTCACTCTATGCTCTATCCCACACTTTCCAGTAAGGTATCTGCTGCCCACAAATGGCTATTTAGATTTAAATTAATTAGAAGTAAGTGAAAACCCCTGGCTGGATAGCTCAATTGGTGCAAGCATGTCAAACTCATGGCTGGCGGGCTGCATGCCTTGAGTTTGATATGCTTGGGTTGGAGCGTCATCCCATTATCCCAATACACCAAGGTAGTGAGTTCAATCCTAATCAGGGCACATACAAGAAATAACCAATTAATGCATAAACTAGAGGAACAACAAATCTCTCCCCCCCTCAAATTAATAAATATATTTTTTTTAAAAATAAGTGAAAATAAAACAATTATTTTTTGTCATCCTAGCTACATTTCATGCGCTCAGTAGCCACATGAGGCTAGTGGCTACTGTGTTGCACAGCACAGGCTATAAAATATTTCCACTCCTGCAGAAAGTTCTATTTGACAGCATGGTGCATACTGAAATCCTTTCATTTCCTGGAACATTGACTACTTCTCTCATTTATAGTCTTTTATCCTTTGCTTGGAATGCTTTCTAATTCTTCTTTCCTCCCATTCCTCATCAATACCTTGTGCTTTTCCATCACCTTTTATTTTTTAAAATAAACTTTATATTTTAGACTAGGGGCCCAATGCACCAATTTGTGCACCTTGAAAGGAACTGTGGGCTGTGAGGCTGCAGTGGACACAGGGGTGGGTCTCAGTCCCTCCTCTGTGACCTGTTGGCCCCTCCCACTGCGGTCCCTGGTCCCTTGTCTGCTAGCAGGCCCACTCCCAGTGCCACAGCTCCCATGCGCTAACTGCGCTGGCTCTCCTCACATCTGCTGATGGTGTGGAGAGATTGGGGCCAGCGCCAGAGTGATGGCTGCCGCTCCTATGGCCCCTCAGGAGCAGGGGGAGGTAGAGAAGCCCTTAGGGGTGATTGGGGCTGGAAACCGCTACTCGCACCTGCTGATAGCACCAAGCAAACAGGACTGGCGCCAGGAGCCAGCAGTGGGCGCAAGCACCGGGTGAGACCGTGGTGTGTGGGAGCAAAGTATTTTCAGTAACCACCAGAGGCTTGCCCCAATAACAGCAACTAGCACCGCCTTGATCTGGCGCCCCCACTCACTTGCTCCACCATCCCACCATGGCCGATGCCCTCCATATTCTGCGTGCATCCCCTAGGTCAGCTCATGTCATAGCAACCAGTTGTTTGGTTGTTCTGGTTGTTCCACCATTCAGTCTATTTGCATATTAGGGTTTTATATATATATATTATAAATGGGAAAGGAAGAGGATTGTCATCTACCATCTGCTGCTATACATACAGACAATATCTCCCACTATCAGCATCCCCACCAGAATGGTACACTTTTTATAATCAAAGAGCCTACATTGACACATCATCTAATATAATAAAAGAGTAATATGCAGATTAACCCTCACTCCATTACACCTAAGCCACGCTAACCAACCAAGCCATGCCCATCAGCCAATCAGAGCAATGATATGCAAATTAACCCAGTCAATATGGCGGCTGGCAGCCACAGAGCTAGACCAAACAGGAGGCCAGTGATGGAGGAAACTGCCTGCCTAGGCCAGCTGTGGCCTCCGCTCAAAGCAACAAAGTTTCAATTATAGAAGCCATGGAGCTGAAGCAAACAGGAGGCTTCATTGCCTGCCTAGGCAGGCTCTGGCCTCCACTCAAGGCAACAAAGTTTCAATTATAGAAGATCAATAAACCCTAGAAACCTGCTTCCACCAAGCTTTGAGTCAATGGGAGCTGTGGCCAGACTGCAAACAGCCCTCAGCCCCTCCCTTAGGCTGACCACACCTCCATGGGATGAGGGTTCCCACTGGGGGACTTGGCCAGCCTGCAAACAGCCATAAATCCCTCACCCAGGCTGGCCCAGGCACGCCAGCAGGTGGACATCCCCTAAGAGGTCCCAGACTGTGAGAGGGCACATGCCGGGCTGAGGGACCCGCCCCTCCCCCGCCCTGCCGAGTGCACAAATTTTTGTGCACAGAGCCTCTAGTCATCATAATTAAAGCATAATATGCAAATGGACCAAATGGCAGAACGGTGGAACGATCATCCAGATGAAGCTGGGACTGCAATGCGAGGGCTGAGGCAGCTGGGGTTGTGAGGGCTGAGCCCCTTGTACAAATTTCATTCATCAGGCTTCTAGTCTTATCTAATAAAAGAGTAATATGCAAATTAGGCATCACTCCGTCACAGAGATGACTGCCCTCATAGCCATATCCTATCTAATAAAAGAATAATATGCAAATTAGGTGTCACTCTGTCACAAATATGGCCGCCCCCATAGCCACAAGATGGTGGCACCCAGGCAGGCTCAGCCCCGCCACTGAAGTGGTCAGGCCTGTTAGCCAGGCAGGTGGCAGGGGAGGTGGAGGACCCGAGGGGCAGAACAGGTGATCAGAGGGGACTGGGGGTCCTCAGCCCAGGCCAGTGGCCTTCGCCAGAGGCCTCAGGCATGGGCAAGGGTGGAGCCAGTGATCTGAAGGGTATGGGGGTGCCCTACCTAGTAATAAGGCCTGGGCCAGCGGCCTCAGGCCTGGGCAGGGGCAAGGCCTGAGATCGCAGGGTCCTGGGCTCCGCAGAGCCAGTGATTGGAGGGGCAGGGGTGGAGCCTGTGCTCACATGGGTCTGTGCACTGTGGAGCTGGCAAAGCAGGGGTCTGGGGGTCCCCTGCCCAGATCTACAGCCTTGGCCAGAGGGTGCCATTGGGGCAAGGACAGAGCCGGTGATGGCAGGGGGCAGGATCAGAGCCAGTGATCACACAGGCCTGGGCTCTGTGAAGCCAGCAATTAGAGGGGTCTGGGGGTCCCCTGCCCAGGCCTGCATCCTTGGCCAGAGGTTACAGGCCTGGGCAGAGGTGGAGCTGAGATTGGAGGGGCAGGGGTGGAGCCAGTGATCAGTGTGAACTACAGAGGAAACACCTTTTCTTAGCGCTCATTGGCTAAGTTCCCTGTATGCCTCTGGTAATATTCTTAGTAACTTGGGTAATAAGAATCCCTAAAGGAAATCTAGGGTTTTTCCACCACACTCCTGGAGAAAAAAAAAAATTAAGGTCCACTGCTGGAGGGCTAAGAAATGTCAGATCCTGCCCTAGCCTGTTTGGCTCAGTGCATAATGCCTCAGCCTGCTGACTACAGGGTCTGGGTTCAGTTGTGACCAAGGGCATGTACGTAGGTTGCAGGCTCCTCCCTGGCCGGGGCCCAGGTCAGGGCTCATGCAGGAGGCAAGCAATCAAAGTGTTCCTCTCACTTTGATGTTTCTCTCTGTTTTTCCCTTCTCTTTCACATTCTCTAAAAATCAATGGAAACATATCCTCAGGTGAGGATAAAAAAAAAGAAAGAAATGTCATATCCTATGAAAGACACATCTTGAAAATGTCTAAAGAAAGTGGTCATTTCTTTATGGTGAAGGGACTGGAGTCCGTATTGATGAAAACACCTTGGTGGCTGCTGTGACTGGCAGTGGCTGCAGCAGTGGGATGATGGGGCTGGTGGCTTCTCCTGATTAGCCTGGTCGCCTCCCACAAAGGGAAGCCAGACTGTGGCTTAGGCCCGCTCCCCAATGGGAGCAGGAAGCAGGCCTAAGCCATCAGTAGGACACTCTCTGAAGGCTCCCAATATGTGAGAGAGGGCAGGCTGGGCTGAGGACCCCTCCCTCCCCAGTGCACAAATTTTGTGCACCAGGCTTCTAGTAGTTTATATTAGGGTCACTCTTGATGTTCGTGCTATGGGTTTTTAGAAATGTATAATAACATGCATCTATCATTATAGATACATGTATCACAAGGAATAGTTTCACTGCCTTAGAAATCCTCTGCGCCACACCATCATTTTTATACGATTACACTTCTTTAAAATTCATTCTTTATCTGCTCTCCCAACCATCAAATCCAAATTAGCCTGTGAAGCTTTCCCCCTCTGAAGTTCTGTGTAATTACGGAGTGTGACTATAAAGTAACCAGTATTTTTTGAACTGAAGAAGGAATAAGAGTTTGTTCGCTCAATAGCATATTGTCCTTTTAAAGAGTAGCTTCTTTCAAGGCACTGCCTTAATCCAATACCAGTCCTGTGAAGTAGGGATTTTTCTCACTGGTCCCCAACCTCCAGTCAAGAGGAAGTGGCAGTTGGGCCTAGAGTGTGCCATCCTGAGTCTATAACAATTAAGCTAAGAGGCTGGCACAGGAGCTGTCCAGTCACTTTGGGGATTATAGAGGATTCAGCTGCCTTTCTTTTGTCCTTGCTGGAGATGCGTTTTTAAGGGGGCTGTGCAGACCTTAAGAACCATTTTCCAGGTGTTGATAGAGGTTAATGACTTGTTAGAACCCAGATCTTACACTTCACCAGGCATGCTTCGGACCGTCCTAGCTATCTACACACACAAGGTTATTTTGGTAGTACATACGCAACATTTTTTTTTGATTTAAATATAAATCATAACAGGACTCTCTCAGAGGCTGGGTTTTGGGGGAATTTTATTTTCTTTCTTATAGGTCTCTGAGATTTTTAAGTATTTTCAATGATCATGTATTACTTTTGAAACAAGAAAAAGTTACTGTTTTACTTGAATGATTTAGGTTTTAATAACATTTTTAAAAATAGAAAAATTGTAATTAAAAAAATTAAGTACTAGATACTGTTAAGAGTATTCTTAGTTCATTTTCTTTCACATCAGAGCAGGACGCATATGACATTTCACCTCTCACATTTTACCTTTTATAATCTGATTGTCTATCCGTTATAGCAAACCACTTTATTTTCAGTGTGGGAAGAGGCTCACACTGTAGAGTGGAAACTCCAAGTGATTTCTTCTTATCCCAAGAACACACTGTCATTGTGTCCGTCTTCCACATCACTTCCTCTTTCTTAAAGCACAGCCAGCACACTCCTCCCTTTTTTCTATTAGTGTATAATTTGAGATGGATCTATTTCTCAGGTTTGGCGACAGTTCAGAACCAAGGGACAAGGTCACAGAGATTATAGGCTGTTGAATGTGTGACAAGGCGACTCATAAAGAATCTGGTCAGATGTCCTTAATTTTCCTGTAATTAACTACAGCTGCTTTTTATGTTTTGAGCTGATCTTTGATCTGCTTTCCCCTTCAGACCTCTGTGCACAAGGTAGTTAAAAACAAACTAGGAGGCCAATTTTAAAGACAAAAAAGAAAGAAGGAAAAGAAAAGAAAGTCCCTCTGGGGTAATCAAGTGACAGTTGAAGCAGCCATGAGCTGTTAGCTTTATTCATTAGAGAACTTAAACATGTCAAGAAATAGAATAATGTCCCTGCTGCTAGATCAACCTCAACAATGAAGATTACAGCAGCTCTGGGACGCATGAGTGGGCAAACTTCTTGTGAAAACAATTTTATTGAAGAGCATTTTACTACATTGGCACAGAATCTAGCTTACACCGTTTCATGGCAGTAATATTGGTTCAATATGCACTGAGAAATTTGGCCCTCTGAGAATGACAGATTTACAGTACAACCTTACTCTTGCCCAAGTGGCTCCTGCAATTAGGTTTAGAAAAACTTCCTACAGATTATACTGTTTGAATGGACAGCCTGTTATACCACATCACTTTTGCCAAAGCATTTACTATAGTACATGATCCAGAATAAATTTTTGTTTGGTAATGACTTTATAAATCTTGGAATCTATCAAGGTCGAGGTAATTGATATAATCTTCTTTTGAATCAAAATTCTAATTCCAACATCATCAATTAAAAAATAATCAAGTGTTTCTTAGAGCAAATAATCTTGGACCAGCATTTAAGAACTGTTTTGAAGAAAATCCATTCTAATCATATATAATGGGTTTCCCTGTGTCATTTTTAATTCTTTATTGTAATCTATCACAGCCTACTCATTATTTAGGGGCCTTTAATAACATGAGAAAAATTTGATTTAGAAAAGAGAAGACCAAGAACTTCCTGATGCTTAATTTTTCACCATGCATTTCCAATTTTCATAGTGGCTCTTCCACCTCGTAAGTTCCAGGAAAACGTCAGCTTTGTGTGATCTCTTGTAACCTATAAAATTTAAGAAAAACAAACACCATCCCTATATTTCATAATTTTCCTATTCTTAATAGTGATATTTTTATTCAGGACAAAATTAGGAAGCCCCTTTGAGTTGCTGATTCATTTCAAGTTTTCCCAAATGAGATGTTATCAATGCGTTTATTTCTCCAGACCTGTTGACTTGTGCATGGTCAAATTATGAGTCAGAGTCAGGACTTCCCATTGGTGAAACCAGTGACTTTTTCCCCAGTCCTATCACTCGCCCTTTCTTGGGTCTTATAATTATGCTTTGGTCTTGCCCTTCAATATCCCTGTTCCAGGATGTTCTTTTTCAAAGGACAAGAACTCCCTGGTAGAATAAGCAATGAATGTGGACAATATAGACACTGTCCTCAACTACTTTTGTGTTTATTCTAGCAATTTTCTATTTGCTGTTTGAAAGAATTTCCTAAGAACAAAAAGAGGAAGGTGATATTTTATCTTATATCTTTTCAAAGCAATTATACTCTGCTGAGATTTAGAATGAACATCTATAGGCAAGAGACACTCTGTGGCCAAACAGTGAAAAGAGGGAAGCAGGAGAGCAAGATTCAACGGAAGGGATGGAGCATAGTCCCTGTCCTCAATGCAGCCAGTGGCTTCGCAGGAAGGTCACCAAGGGATGCCAGATGGTCAGTCTTTCCCCTCACCTAGGAAATCTGATCTTTTTTAAATGTGAAAACTCCTGATTTCTAAATGTTGACAATTCATTTTTAAAAAAGAACACTATGTGAATTGAACAAAAATCATCCGTAGACTATTTTCTGAAGGTAGTGCTTTGATCTTCTAATCAATGTTTACTGCTTGGGAAAGCTATGACATGGCTTTCATAAAGTAGATAGACGATGCTGAGTTCCTTGTGGATGACACTGTGTAATCAGAAATGCTTAGACAAACTGATAAAAAATGGTAGCAAGGTGAGCAATGGTAGCAATGCTTCTGTAGCATGACATACAGTGTGCATTCACACTCTTTAACTGGGTCCTCAGGACAACCCTGTCAGGCCAACAGGACTGTTTTCTCTAATGCACATTTCTAGAGGACAACATTGGTTCTTGATCATTTTCAAGCCACAGACTTTTTTGGAGAAAAAAAGTCACAGACTTGAAAGTCACAGACTACTCTTACATAAAAATGAACACTAAAAAAATTTAGCATATAATTACTAGGAGTTCATGGACACTTTCCTCTTTCCAAAGTCCAACCACAACTTAAAAACCCTTGGAAACTTGACACAAAACTTAAACCGAAGTTTGCAGAGCTCTGTGTGTACATGTGAAAGAGCTGAGAAGAGCTGAGACAGCGGCCACCAGAGTAGAGCCTGCCTGGGCTGCAGAGTCACTTGCAATCCCATCTGTCCTACTGCAGCTGGGGTGACTGGACTATGAAATGAACCTGGAACTGGGGAGATGACCTAGCAGTACAGCTGGAACCCTCATCACCAAAGTCTCTGGAAATCTCAGGATTGTCTGAGAAGTTTCAGAGTTATAAATAATAACAGTAACTTTCAGAGTAGCCAGTATGTATCCCCAGATTGTATGCCAGGTACTGACTGTGCTGTGTTCTGAAATCAGCACAGTTTTTACCTCTGTCACACAGATAAGGTAGCAGCTAAATCAAATTACCATCCTGACCCTAGATCCTGCACTGTGTTCCACTTTAGAACCAGCCTATAGGAGAGAAGGAGGTGCAGAGGAGGACCCTTTATTGTTTAGCCATTCTTAGGATACAAAATAGTACAACAATTCCTGTAAAGTCTATTGTTTTTCCTTCTAAGACACAATGATTTTTTTTGTCAGATAGTGTGGATTAAAAAGAGCATATTTTACCCAATCTAGGGGGAATTTTCATATCTGTAAAATCAGTCATTGCTAAATTCTTGTTAAGCTGCCTAAATCAGTGGTACTTTGGGTAATCATCAATGTTTCTTAAAGGCCAGTCATAACAAATTCATCTGCAACCCAACTGAGTATCCTGTATTTCCAAAAATTGAGGGAAATAATACATCATGAAGTTAATTTCTTTACTTCCCATACATACTTTTGTGTCATGTAAAATGAGATACCTGCCAAATTAAAATGAGCAGATGCTAAACATGAAACTTATACAAGATATAGATTTAATCATATCTTATGTGGAAAACTTCAGTACTGAAGAGTTTATCACCTTAAAAGAAATATATAATTTTTTCCATTTTTTAAAAATTGTAATTTTTACTTATAGTTTACATTCAATTTTATTTTGTATTAGTTTCAGGTGTACAGTAAGTAGAGTTATTAGATAATCATATACTTTACAAAGTCTTCCCACCAATATTCCCAGTACCCACCTGGCACCGTACATAGTTATTACAATACTAGGGCCCGGTGCACAAAAATTTGTGCACTCAGGGGGAGGTCCCTCAGCCCGGCCTGTACCCTCTCGCAGTCTGGGACCCCTTGGGAGATGTCCACCTGCTGGCTTGCCTGGCCAGCCTGGGTGAGGGGCTGATGGCTGTTTGCAGGCTGGCCAAGTGCCCCAGTGTGGACCCTCACCCCATTGGGGTGTGGCCTGCTTGGGAGAGGGCTTGAGGGCTGTTTTCAGGCTGCCCACAGTCCCTTCAGGTTTTGGGTCCCTACTGGGGTGCCTGGGCAGCCTGGGTGTGGGGCTGAGGGCCGTTTTCAGGCTGCCCACAGCTCCCATTGACCCAATGTCCCAGCAAGGCTGGCTGGAAGCAGGTTTCTGGGGTTTATTTATCTTCTATAATTGATACACTGTTGCTTTAAGCTGAGGCCTAGGCAGGTAACAAAGCCTCCTGTTTGTTTTACCTCCATGGCTTCTATAATTGAAATAACGTTGCCTTAGTAGAGGCCCAGTCAGCCTAGGCAGGCAGTTTCCTCAATCACTGGTGCAAAGGAAGCCTCCTGTTTGCTTCAGCTCTGTGGCTTCTATAATTGCACCTATGTTGCCTTGAGCACAGAGAGGCCCAGCCGCCTAGGCAGACAATTTACTCCTGGTGCAATGGAAGCCTCCTGTTTGATCTAGCTCCGTGACTGCCAGCCTCCATCTTGGCTGAGTTAATCTGCATACAGCCGCTCTGATTGGCTGGTGGGTGTGGCTTAGACATCCCAGAGAAATGGTCAATTTCAACATTACTCTTTCATTAGATTAGATTATTAACCATATTCCTTATGCTCTACTTGATATCCCCATGACTATTTTGTAACTACCAATTAAAAAGTGCATAACTCTTAAGGAGTTATGTAAACCCCTTGTTAAATGAATAATCTTGGAGTTCATGGAATATGAATAATGTTGTTATGCAAATTGCCCATAGAAGATTAATTTGGTATGTAGATGATACTTGAAATAGAAACTTAATTTAATGGCAAATTTAAATTTTTAAAAATATTTTACTATTACTTAAATGATAGGAAACCTAAGTAAAGAGTCATTTTTTTCCTTTATATTCTTGGGAGTAACTGAAAATCTTTTTTTAAATTTAAAGCAAGACTTTATATTATGGATTCAGTTTAAATACAACAAACTCTGCTGTCATTTGTTAAATACAGTTCCCCATTAATGGTATTTCTAGAGCTCAAAAATAAAATAAAAATTTCTATTTTGTGGTATTTTAAAAAACAGAAGAGATTCTAAAAGTACGTCTAATTGGTTTTCTTAATATTAAATATATTTTATAAAATTATATTCACTTTTAAATGCGCAATTCATGTCTAGTGTTTATGCTTATGAAATTAGCTTTTACAGTACTTCTGTTACCCTAACCTTCCTAGACAATAGTTCACCATAATTCAGGTTAACTCAAAATAACATCATTTTATTACCTTACCATGTATTAGTTGAGATTACTAATCCTGTGCAATTACACCATCACTTTGAAAGTTTATTAGCTCCCATTTCATACTTTATCTGTTTATTTAACTTCTGCTACTGCTTCTTTCGCTCATATAAAAGATTGTTTCATTCTCAACATTTTCAGGGAGAAGGTGTGTGATGTACCTTTAACTTCTCATGGATCTATTTTTAAATCTTACACATTAGTGTGTGTTCTTTCTTATCAATCTTTT
The DNA here is from genome assembly GCA_004026665.1 of Murina feae. Taxonomy (NCBI): domain Eukaryota; kingdom Metazoa; phylum Chordata; class Mammalia; order Chiroptera; family Vespertilionidae; genus Murina; species Murina feae. Next base: position 42,589 of record PVJC01007467.1, read on the forward strand.
CTCTTCTCTCTCCTTCCCGTCCTAGTGCTCCAAGCCTCCTAAGTTCTCCTTTGGATTCACATCTCATGACCTAATGCCTTAGGTTTTTCTTTTTCTTTCCGTGAGGCAATGTTTGCACACAGCTGTTCTGTAATGTATAGCATATATTGGCGTGCAAATGGACATTTCACTTCTGTAAAGTGGTTTGGGATATGCTCTTGTGCAAGATGCTAAGCCAAACTGAACTGTGGATTGCAGCATGCAGCCCCTCCAGGAAGCAGTTCACAGTTGGGTAATTATGATGCCCGATTGCAATGGCTTCCAGGGTTAGTATATAAACCTTTCAAGCAGGAATTATGCCTTCCTATTTCTGCACACTTTTCTTGATACAATAGATACTTTATAAATGACAAGTTTAGGTGAGCTAGGGCCTTATCTACAAGTTGACATAACATCTTAGGCTATATATGCATATTTAAAACTTGAGCCATTCCATTTCCTTTCCAAGTTTGCTCATCTCACAGGGATATAGAATAACCAAACTGAAAACTAGAGTTTCTTATAGGAAAGTGTTTTGTTTTTGTTTTTGTTTGCTTTTTTTGGATGAAGTGAAATTAATTAGTCCATTGTCATTGGATGGTTAGCATGTGGAAAAGGAGTCAGTTAATTCGGATTAAAACTTAAGTATTTAGAAAAGGAAGTAGCAAGACTATTATTTAAATATTCTAAGCGCAGTCTTGTTTTCCAAATTATAAAGTAAAAGACATTACAAAGAGATTTAACACTCTGAAGCCCTCGTTTCTTTTAAAAAAATATATATATATTTATTGTTGAAAGTATTACATGTGTCCCTCCCCCCCTCCATAAACCCCTTTGAGCCTGACCCTTACTCCAAGCCCTTGGTTTGTGTCCATGGGCTAAGCATATATATATACATACAAGTTCTGTGATTGATATCTTCCTACGTACCCATCCACCCCCACTTTCCCTCTGAGAATCAATAGTGTGTTCTAAACTTCTATGCTAGAAATATATCCTAAAAAATCTGAAATACCAGTCAGAAAGAATGTATGCACTCTTATGTAAATAGGAGCACAATTTATAATAGCTAAGATCTGGAAATAGCCCAAGTGCCCATCAGTAGAAGACTGGATAAAAGAGCTGTAGTACATTTACACCATGGAATACTATGCAGCAATAAAAAAGGACCTCTTACCCTTTGAGACAGCATGGAGGGACGTGAAGAGTATTATGCTAAATAAAATAAGCTAGTCAGAGAAAGACAAGTATCACATGATTTCACTCGTGTGTAGAATCTAAAGAACAAAATAAACTGATGAACAAAATAGATCCAAAGACATAGAAGCATGGAATGGACTAAAAATTTTTTTCCATGTGACCAAAACCCCATCCATCAGCTATCCACAACCTCCTACCCATAGTGATTGGCCCAGGGATTCATATGTGATCAAAGTGATGCCAATAAAAGAGCTTTCTGCAATTTTTTTGTTGCGCCAGCAGAGTAGAGTCCTGTTTACCTCTTGCATCTTAAATATGACAGGATGGGAACTGGGGGCTCTCTGAGGTGTATACCTCTGTGTTAGGAAAGCTCTCAGACACAAGCAGATGAGGGACGAGGAGAGAAAGTCTGAGAGCCAAACATTCCTGCCATTTCCATCATTTCAATTATGAGCCAACAAGTTCCCCTTTTGTGTTTAAGCTGAGTTGTGTTGAGTTTTATCTCAAACAACCAAAAGAGCCCTGGAAAATTATTTTTACTGGAATTGACTACCTGCATGAATAAGAATGCGTTGTTTCTCTCACACAAATTCCTCCATCTGTTCACTGGTAGGGTAAAACAGAAAACGTGGAATATGTACTCACCCTGGAAAATGCTATTTAAAAACACATTAAACTCGGCAGCACTGTTTTGTTCTTAGACAATGGCATCTTGGACTACTCATTTTAATAAAGGTATTATGGTTCAACTGGAGCCATATCTTCCACATCCACCTTAAATCCCGTTTCTAAACTCAGTTCTCAATTACAAGTGCTCCAAGGCCAGGGAAGCCTTAACTGAACCCAGTGTGATCTCACAGGCTTGGTCTTCACATCCTTCGTAATGTCTTCTTCTTTTTGGAAGAGAGGGGAATTCTCTTTCCTGCTTGGTGGTAAGTTGAATTTAGTTCAGAAAAGTTGCCATTTGTGAATTCATAAGATAGTTAGCAACTGTGTGATGGTGCGATTTGACAGGGCATTTGTATGTGTCAGGGTAAAGTGTCACTGCTTCCAAGAGACCTAACACACAGTGGCTTAAAAAATCAAAAGTTTATTTACCTTTCATGTCACAGTCTTGCTATTAATAGTTCAGATCAGCATGGAATTTTTGCTCCTCACAGTCACTCTGGGACACAAGTCCCTTCTGGTGGTTGTTCCACCATCCCGGAGAACACCAACTTGTCATCTGTAAGATGTAACTTGAGGCACTACCACACTGACGTCCCAGTTAGCATGAGGAGGAGAAAGCAGGTATGAAAGAGGCATGCTCATACTCCATGGGTGAGAACTTAGTCACATGGCCACACAGGAAAGATGCTGGCGGAAGCCATCTTTCTGAGATATCATGGACTATGGAAGAAAGAGAAAATGGATTTTGATGGAGCACCAGTATTGTTCCTAGGATTATAGATACCCTTTTAGATGCTGCCATTGTCTCACATCTCCTATATTACTTCAGTGTATAAGAAAAAAATGAAGAAATTGATCCTTGTAGCATCACAGATGTGAAGAACTAGGAGCTATAGCAGAAATATTGCTCTTCACTTTGTATTTATTCAAAAATTATCTGGTAGCTAACTCCAGTCCTTGAGTGAATAGAAGTCACTTGTCTCCTATGAGGTCATCTACAGAGTATTTATAAAATCTGGAAAATAGATTATGTCAATTTACCTTTTTGCAGATTGATAATTACCTCATAAAGTTATGTTTGTCTATGTTTTTAGGCTTAGTAGGCACCTTCTAGAATTCCAGAGTTTTAATCTTCAACCATGAAAGATTGTTCAAGTGAGAACACACTGCAAGTTTCTTGACAAAATGTTAGGGTGCCTTCCTTAGAAAAGATGATTAAGTCTTTTAAAGTATGTATTTAATAAATTGCTATCTAACCTTGTCCCTATGAATATGAATGTGTTCATTTATTTTTGAGGACCAAATACTGTGGTTTCAAAATTTTTTTTAAATTTTGTTTTATTGCTTAAAATATTACAAAGAGTAGTACATATGTCTCCTTTTTCCCCCTTGACCTTCCCCAGCCTCCCCTACCCCCCCCCCAATGTTTTATGTCCATTGGTTATGCTTATATGCAGGCATGAAAGTCCTTTGGTTGATCTCTTACCCCCCCATACACACACACACACCACCACCAACAACAACAACCCTCCCTGGCCTTCCAGCTATAGTTTGACAGTCTGTTTGGTGCTGCTCTGCTTCTGTATCTATTTTTGTTTATCAGTTTATTATGGTATTTATTATCCATAAATGACTGATGTCATGTGGTATTTTTCTTTCATTGATTGGCTTATTTCACTTAGCATAATGCTCTCCAGTTCCATCCATGCTGTTGCAAATGGTACGAATTCCTTCTTTTTTACAGCAGCATAATATTTCGTTGCGTAGATGTACCACAGTTTTCTAACCCATTCATCTGCTGATGGGCACTTAGGCTGTTATCAAAATATTTCAGAATAGTTTTGTTTTGGGTCTTAAATAACCCATCGTTGGAGGCTTATATTTATTTGTATATTGTTTTATTCAGTGTTTCACACTTTCAACATTTCTATATGATTGTGTTGGCAGTTAAATATCATAAGTTGTTAGGGTGTACATATTCTGGTCATTACAGAATCTTAGTTAAGTGTTTGTGAAACCATAAACTCAAAGATCAATACAAAGAATAAAATGATTGTAAGAAATAATATAATTAGAAGAGGGAAAACGGCATTATAATTTTTATCCTGCTTTTTATTTGAATGTAACTGGTTTTAATGACTTATAGAAAAGAAAGGACTAGGTACTTGTGACCTAAATATCTGAATTCTTCACCCAGCAAGATGCTATGTATTTGCCTATGGCCTTCTTCCTGTTTCTGGACTTCTGTCCAATGACTGAGGGTGAAGCCAGCTTTGTAACCATATTTTCTATCCCCCTTTTTTGTCTGTTTATATTTAAATAGCATCTTATTATTTCACAATGCTGTTGAAATTATAATAGCATTTTGTACTCATTGGAAAGTGGCTAGAATGTTCCTTCTTTTTTTTAAAAGCTTTATTTTTTATTGTTGACACTATTACAAATGCCCCCATTTTCCCTCCCTTTGCCCACCTTCACCCAGTCAGAGGCCTCCTTCCCTCTAGCCATCACCACACTGTTGTCCATGTCACTAGGTTATGCATATTTGTTCTTGGGCTAATCTCTTCACCTTCTTTCATTTAGTCACCACCCCCATCCCCTCTGATGGCTGTCAGGGTGCTCCTCTCTTTTAAGGGACTCCTACCCTTAGAAGAGGGCAGAGGGAGGAAGCTGGAAATCAAAAACGCTTCTTATACTACATGACCTTCAAAACCTTTGAACCTATCACTAGGCTAGGTAACAGAATTTGTGATTAGATTTGGGCAGTGTCGTGCTGGTGAATGTTTAACAAATGGCTCCCTGGAAAACAAATACCTTAAAAACTCTAATGCATAGCCTTTGCCATTTTCCAGTGTAAATGCTCCCACCATGACCCATTTCAAGCTATTAAGATGATGCCACAAATGCCAATTTTGGAAGAGAGGCATAACATCTGGCCTGTAAGATCCAGCTTCAGTATAAGTCTGGAGGGGTGGAGGGACAGATTTCTGTCCCTGACTCTTATAACGAATAGATGGCTCCTTTTTCTAAGCAATTCAATAAAAGAAGAAAGGAAGGTCAATACTATAGAAGCTACCAGACTTGAGAAGAGACTAGGACTTAATTATTTCAACCACTAAAAATAAAAGATAAGTATGTGATGTGATAGAGGTGCTGATTGTTGCCACAACTGCAACTACAGGGTGGGACAAAAGTAGGTTTACAGTTGTTCAGATGAAAAATTATACAGTAATCCTATATTATAAAAGGCTAATATGCAAGTAGACTGAACAGCAGAACAACTGAACAAACATCCGGTTGCTATGACGTGTGCTGACCACTGGGGGCATGCACGGAACATGGCAGGAGTTGGCCCAAGCAGGATGGTGAAGCAGGTGGGGGGGGGAGGTGTTAGACCAAGGCAGGGCACCAGTGGTTATCATCGGGGTGAGCCTCTGGTGGTTACTGAAAATTCTTTGCTCCTGCATGCCATGGTCCTGCCTGATGCTTGCACCTGCTGCCAGCACCAGAGCCACTGCTGCCACTCGCGCCCACTGACGGCGCCAGCCACACTCTCACCCACTGCTGGTGCCTGCCCCAATCGCTCCGTATCTTCAGTGTGTGTAAGTGGGGTGGCGCTGTCAGCATGTGGGAGTGGCAGTGGTGGGATTGGGGTTGCCGGCAGACAGGGCACCAGGGACCGTGGAGGGTAGGCTGAGCCCCACCCCTGTGCCTACTGCAGCCTTGTGGCCCAGAGTTCCTTTTAAGGTGCACGAAGTCATGCACTAGGCCCCTGGTTAATAAATAATGATGCAAGAATAAACTCTGTTTTGCATACTTACAACTGTAAACCCGCTTTTGCCCCTCTCTGTATATCACAGTACATAAATGTATCAAATTAACATGTTGTGCAGCTTACATTTACACAATGTTATATGTCAAACATATTTCAATTAAAAAAATCTTAAAGCAGAGAGAAAACAGAGTCTCTGGAACTGGGCAAGTCTGCAGAGCAGAAGCAGAAAGAGAGCTTTGGTGTTTGGCAGCCTGCCCTCTCCCTTCCCCCCACCCCCCCTCATGCCACTGAGTCCTAACCCCTCCTCCAACTGCCCTTCTGCATTTTCATAAGCTTCTCATTTGAAATGCTGGTGAGCTTGAACTTTTTTTTTTTTACTTTAGATAAACAATATACTACACAATCCTTTTTTCTGTTTTTACATTTACTATATACACATGTAATACATAATACAGTTGATATGTATTTCTTTTTATTTTCATTTCCTTCACTTTAAAGACATTATCATATACTTCTAAAGATATTTTACCATTTACCAGCCTAATGCACACCTTATTTTCCCGCTGATGTTTCTTTTTGCATTATTGATTGTGTTAAGGTCCATTTTTAGCAGTTAACTTTCCATAAATGATCAGCACATCTCAAAATTGGGCCATTTACCTAAATGCACTGGAGCTTGATTGGGATCTAATATAGAGCTTAATAACACAAAATTTAAAAAAATAACTTTTATTGGATTAAAATACCAAATAATTTTTAAAGCTATTACATTGTGCTAAAATTGAGTAAAAAATTTTAAAACTATTACATTGAGTAAAATTGAATAATAATTAATATAAAAACTTTGTTTATAAGTGAGATTATCATTAATTTAAAATGTTTCAACCTTTCTATATTTGCATTGAGTTTTATTTTTTAGGAAAACTCACATAGTTTTAAACTCTGCCTCAATTTTCCTCCCTCCCTGTACATGTTCTAGCTACTATAATTTCTAGACCATAATGTATACATATGTTTATGCCTCTGAAATATAAAATATGTTTTTATCAATTATTTTTTTGGAAATGAGCATTGAATCTTCTTATTGTTTTTACTTATTTATTTACAATTTTTAAATTAAATTATTGGGATGACAGTGGTTAATACTGTTAGATGGGTTTCAAGTGTACATTTCTATGATACAGTGTCTGCATATTACACTATGTGCCACCACCTAAAGTCAAATCATCATTCGTCACCAGGGTCCCTCCACCCCCACCACCTACCTCTAGTAACTACCACAGTGCTATCTGTGCCCATGAGTTTCAGTTTTATGTCCCACATCTGAGTGGTTCTTAGCTTTTTCTGACTAAGTTATTTCGCTTAGCATTTTTCTAAATTCTTAAGACTATTAGATAATAAGCTCTATGAGACAAAAGATGCAATGATGAAATTACTTCCTTTAAATATGTGCTAACAGCTATTGATTTGTTTTAGTTTTGTTAGAAATATGCATGCTAATAATAACCATCTAGGAAAATATTTGCTTCAAATTTTTCAAGGAATGCTGTGGCTTGCCCAAAAACATAACTTTTAACAACATATTTCAAATCTGCAAATCATATTGCCTATTTAGCCAATTCTGTGTGCATAAATTAATTTACTGTGCCACAAAGGTAGTGGGCCTTAACTGTTATTGGGGAAAGCATAAAATATTTGATTTCCCTTTATGAGTCTCACATTGCTTATAATTCAATAGGGCTACCACATTTTCTGGGCAGGCTATCAAATAGGATGTTGTAATGATTTGCTTGACTAGCAGAGTAGATGAAAAATATCATTTCTGTCTGTATCTGTTCTATTTTTGAATTTCAAATTTATGAAGTTTGAAAGCATTATTCCTCTGTGGTTCTCTTTAAACAATAAAAAAATCCTTTTATATTTTAAAGAGTTAAACATGTTTAACAAAATCAGTTAAGGTAATGGTTAGAATAGAGTGAATTTCAAAGGACAAAAGAGAAGTCTTAGATTTAATTTGAAAATGCCCAGGAAGGGGCTAAAGTGCAATGAAGAGATTTTTGGGCTTGATAAGGGTGGCGTAGCTCCTACCTGTAACTGACATGCTGAGGATATTTGAATGCCTCAATTCTCTGTCTGCACCAATATCCTTTTGCAGTTTAAGGGGATGTTAAGATGCTTTTTGTTTTATAAAATGTCACCACAATTATCTTTGGAATATATCTGCTCTACTTAGAGGAAAGGTATGGACTCAGAACCTATCAGTAGACTTACTTCTTATTTTAAACATTATAATGGATTCCTTGAATGATTGAGTCCCCTTCTATAAACTAAATTCATAAAACTTCATACTACTGAAAAAGAATCTCATTAATGTAGGTTTATATTTTATATAGTTCAACTGTTTTTTCAAGAAATATTTATTGAGCAACTGCTATGTATTAGACACATTCTGAGTACTTAGTGCATATCAGTGGACAGTACAAAGATCTCTGCCCTAGTGAAAGTTATATTCTGAGAGAGACATGAAAAATCCTATATAATAAAGAGATAATATGCAAATTGACCATCACACCCTGGCACAAGATGGCCACCCCCATGTGGTCACAAGATGGCTGGCAGGGGATAACCAAGCTAGCAGGGGAGGGCAGTTAGGGGTGACCAGGCCTGCAGGGGAGGGCAGTTAGGAGCAATTGGGCTGGCAGGGGAGCAGTTAGGCATCAATCAGGCTGGCAGGGAAGTGGTTAGGGGGTGATCAAGCTGGCAGGCAGGCAAGTGGTTGGGAGCCAGCAGTCCTGGATTGTGAGAGGAATGACCAACTGCCGATTTAGGCCTGATCCCTGTGGGCCTAAAACTGGCAGTAAGACATCCCCTGAGGGGTCCCAGATTGGAGAGGGTGCAGGCTGGGTTGAAGGACAACCCACCCCACCCCCCAGTGCACAAAATTTGTAGTAAACATATTAAATAAGTAAACATCTAAACTAATAAAAGCGAAATATTAAAATTAACCGTTTCTCTGAGACAGGGTAAGCCACGCCCACCAGCCAATCAGAACGGCTGTATGCAAATTAGCCCAGCCAACATGGTGGCCGCCACTCACGGACCTGAGGAAACGTTTAGGCAGCGTCCGTTGCAGCAGGAGCGAAAGCGATACTGTTTTCGGCCCTTGGCGGGCAGGCTCCGAAACATGTTTCAATAATGTATCAATCATAGAATCCTCGGGAGCTGAAGGGAACAGCAGACCTAGCCTGAGTCTAAAACTATAACATTGTTGCAGTATAGACTC
>PVJC01007468.1:0-12801 GCA_004026665.1 Murina feae
GCCAAGAGAAGCAGTCAAGACCTTGATGCCTTTTGTTTGTAATTTCCTTGTGCTTTTTATGTTCCCAGAGCAGATAAACAGGGGGGTGTTCACCAGTTGGAGTCAGAAACCTCTCAACTCAAAATGTCTGGGAAGTCCTGTGTTCTGTAAGCTCTAATACACACGCATCAGCCATAAGGAAAGTCTAATAGTGCAAGACAATAAAATCCCTTCATGTTTTCTGTTTTAGGGAAATCCTGCATGGTTGCACAAGGGTCATAAAAAATTACTAATGTGTTTTCTCATGGCGCTGAGCCATAACAAAAGGCCGTGTGCAATGGTATTGTATGCAGCCTGTAATCACAAACAAATGTATTCTACCAGCAGATGAGATGTTATATGAGAAAGTGTGAGAGGTTGGAGCTTGAGTCTTGGTATCAGCTATGAAGCAGGTCCCTCCACAGTCAAAGACCCCTGAGGCCATGCAAATGAAAATGACAGTGCCTGGGAGGCAGGGTGGGAGGGGGATGCCAAGAGGGATGAGGTCACCACTAAGAACATCCAGCTTCCCTCCAACTGGGAAATATGAAAAGGCTTCAACTCTGTTGCACTCTGGACTAAGAAAGGAGACGGAATTTGTGGGTCAGGTAGGGGGAGATGTGGAGATTCCCATGAGAAGGAGACAAGAGACACCAGTGGATGTCCCAGAGGGAAGAACGGCCTAACACAGAGCCAGCAGTCCTGTTGCCAGCCTTCTGTCAGCTAGTGAAATGGGTTGTCTACTTCTGGCACCACTAATCTGATGTGTTAATGCATAAGGAGGCCAGTCATCAACATAATGCCAATGTAATTTGCCACCCACTACAGGTCTAGCTTAGAAGGACATTCAGAGTTGTTTTCAGAGACCAACTATCGTTGGGATGATTCTGTCCAGGTGGATGGGAATCCTCATAAAACAGTTGATGTATTTTTCCTTAACTTCCAAAAAGGAATTTCTGAGCTGTGAACAGTGACATTTCTCCATGTGAGGTCCTGGGACAAGTAAGAGTGCTTTCCAGGATTCTCAGAGGTGAAAAAAATTCCATAGGAGCAATACAATCGGATGATTCAGAAACAGTGCACTTGCCCCAAAACAGTAGTTTGCACTGGAAATGCACAGAGCTAAAGTCCTGACTACCAATCCCTAACTGACTTTGAGCAAGTTATTTGTGCTCTCTAAACCTCAGTTTCCTCCTCTGAACAGAGGAAGAGAAATAGCTGCCTTAACAATTGTTGTAAAAGTAAATCTCCCACCTTAGTCACTACCTTTATGCCAACAACTTCCATGTCTTTTCTCTCCAGCCCAAATTTCCCTTCAGAGGCTTACATCCTCCTTCTCCTTCTCGTGTTCCACAGGCTCTTCAAAACCAAATGTTTCAAAATGAACTTAGCCTTTCTCCCTCTAACCTCACAGACCAGTTTCTATTCAGATAAAGATGCCATCGTGTGTCAGAAAACTTAAGATGTCTAATTCCTTCCTCTCCATCGCCATTGTTAAATCAAGTACCAAATCTTTGCTTCTGGTTCTTTTGAAGCTTTCTAGCTATTTCCATACTGAATTTGGGTGCCACCATTTCATGCCTAGATAATTGCAAGTCTCGTGTCTCGAATGTTGGCTCATTCTCCACGCTCTATTCAGAGAGACCTTTGGAAAAAGCGAGACTAGTTGGTTCACTCACTGTTTAAATGGGTAACTACCACTCTCAGGATATTTTTTAAGAAAGGACCCAAAATCTGGTCTTTTCTTACCACCCCAACATCAGTGTAGTGTCCAAAGTTCGTGGCACTATAGGTTTACTCTAGCCATACTGAATTTTGTTGACTTTCAATTATTTCTAGGTCTTCACAGAGATTATTCTCTCTGCTTGGAATCCACTTCCTTCCCCTTCTGATTGCTATGCATCCTGTAGGTTCCAATTTAGATAGCCTTCCCTGTGACCTTGAGGTTGGATATGTGCCCCTTTCATGTGCTGTCATAGTATGTTGTAATCTCCTTAACTTAGGCACATACACCTCATTATACTAAACTTTCCTGTACCTGTCAGTATCCTCCACTAGATAGTAAACTCTTTGTGGAAGTGGTATAATTAGTGGTATGTATCATACCACTCAATAACTATGTGCAAAGGAAGAAAAAGAGAAAGAGAGAGAAAGGCAGGGAAGAGGAAATAATATGACATGTTAAGTACCTAGCACAGAAGCAGTCATGTAACAACAAATTTCACTCTCCATTCTATATTGATAAACTATATATATTTACTTTTCTTAACCAGAATCTATAATTACCTTTTCACACTCAGCCAAGTGGGGAAGTCTCTTCATATCTAGAGATACTAAATCTCTACAATCAGCCAGGTCCTCAAAACTCAGCATGCTCTATCATCAGTTTCAGAGGCCTCCAGACTGGAGGCTTTATTTGTCTAAGAAAGTCTTTATTCTCCTTCACTTTTTCTTTTTAAATCATAGGCTTTATCTTCTAGAACAGTTTTGAGTTTATAGAAAAACTGAGTAGAGCCTGGCTGGTGTAGCTCAGTGGTTGAGCATCGACCTATGAACCAGGAGGTCACAGTTCAATACCCAGTCAGGGCTCAGTCCCCAGTGTGGGGCATGTAGGAGGCAGCCGATCAATGATCCTCTCTCCTCGTTGATGTTTCTATCTCTTTCTCCCTTCCTCTTTGAAATCAATAAAAATACATTTTTTTAAAAAAAAACTGTGGAGAGTAAAGAGTTCCCTTATACCCTTTCATTTCTTACCTACACAGTTTTCCCTATGATTAATATCTTCTATTGGCACATTTAGTTAGCAATATTGACACATTATTAGTAACTAAAGTCTATAGTTTACATATAGGGTTCACTCTTTGTAATGTACAGATTTGGGGTTTTTCAACGGGTGTATAACGATATATATTCATCATTATGGTATCAAAAATAGTATCATTGTCATAAAATTCCTGTGTCCCACTCATTTATCATTCTCTCTTTCCTTCTCCCCTCTCTCTTAAACCCCTGCCAACCATTGATCTGATTATTATCTTTATAGTTTTGCTTATTCCAGGTCACAGAGGTGAAATCATTCAGTATATAGCCATTTCAGATGGACTTTTTTCACTTAGTATTTAAGGCTCATGTCCATGTCTTTTTATGGCTTGATAGTTCATTTTTTATCACCAAATAATGTTCCATTGTGTGGATGAAAAAAGCACAAGTTTGTTTATTCATTCACCTTTTAAATGATGTTGGTTGTTTCCAAGTTTTAATAATTATAAATCTGCTACAAACATTTATGTGCAGGTTTCTCTGTGGACATAGTCTTTTTTGAATAAATACAAAAAAAAAACCCACAATTGCTAGATCATATGTTTATGGTTAGCTTTGGAAAAAACTGCCCAGTCAGTATAGCTCAGTGGTTGAGTGTCTATCTATGAAACAGGAGGTCACGGTTTGATTCCTGGTCAGGGCACATAGCTGAGTTGCAGGCCGGGGCATGCAGGAGGCAGCTAATCAATGATTCTCTTTCATTATTAATGTTTCTATTTCTCTTTCCCTCTTCCTTTCTCTCTGAAATTAATAAAAATATATTTAAAAATAAATAAATAAATAAAGTAGTTGTACCATTTCGCATTTCCACCATTAGCGAGTAAGAGTTCCTGTTGCTCCACACACTTATCAGCATTTGGTGTTGTCAGTGTGTATAGATGAAACAGAAAGGCTTGGGCAGTGGTATCTTATTGCTTTTCTAATTTGCAATTCTCTAAAAATATATGGTAAGAATTTTTCCATATATTTATTTTTCATCTGCATATTATCTTTAGTGAGGTGTCTGTTCAGCTCTTTTGACCACTTTTTAATTACATTGTTTATTTTCTTATTGTTGAGTTTTAAGAGTTCTTTGCATATTTTGACTACAAGTCCTTTATCAGATACGTGCCTTGCAATCATTGTCTCCTAATCTGTGACTTGACTTTCATTCTATTAATCTCCTTTTGAATGACAGTTTTGCAAAATGTAGAACATTGTAAATATTACATTCTACTCTCTGGTTGCTTGCATGGTTTCTGACATTGATGCCCAAAGTAATCCTTATTCTTATTCCATCATAGGTAAGGTGTTTTATTTCTCTAGCTTCTTGAGAATTTTCTCTTTGTCTTTGATGTTCTGCAATTTGAATATGATATGCCAAGTTGTTTAATTTTTGATATTTATTCTATTGGTATTCTCTGAATGTCCTGAATCCATGGTTTTGTGTGTGTTTTGGACTATTACTATTATTTCAAATAATTTCTCTACTCCATTCTCCCTTTCCTCTCCTTCTGGTATTCTAATTATGCATATGCCTCACCTTTTGAAATTGTCCCAGTTATTAAATGTTCTGTTCTTTTCTCTTTCCTATCATTTTCATTTTCTTTGCAATTCAGTTTAGGAAGTTTCTATTGTCATATCTTCAAGTTCACTGATTCATTCTTCATTCATGTCCATCCGGCCTACTGATGAGTCAATTGAAGGTATTCTTCATTTATGTTATGGTGGTGTGTTTTTTTTCTAGCCTCTCTTTTTTATTCTTTCTTAGAGTTTCCATCTCTTTGCTTATATAATCACTTGTTTTAGATGTTGTCTGTTTTTTCCTCATTAGAGCCCTTAGCATATTAAGTTATTTTAAATTCCTATCTAATAATTATAGTATCTGTATCATATTTAAATCTGGTTCTAATTCTTGTTTTGTTTATTTAGACAATGTTTTTTCTTGCCTCATAATGTTTTTATTGTTGTTGTTATTGACAGTCTAACATGATGTATCTGGCTTTAGGTCTTTAGTGTGAGGTTTTATGTTAATCTGGATATCAGTTGGATTGCATTTGATGTTTGCTGTAACTGCATGGGACAGAAGCTTCAAATTTCTCTTGAATCCTTGTTTTGTCTCCCCTATGAACTTTGGGCTTCCCTAAGTACTCCTCTGCGGAGAGATTCTATATCTTACAGCTCTTTCAGTTGTAGGTCATCTTATTATACTGAAGACTCATTGGTGACAGTGGTGGGGGTAAAATGTGGATGAGGGAAGCATTCTATAACCTTATTATTAAATCTCAGTGTTTTAATTGGTCTATGTCCCTGGGCTGTGACCTTCACAGGTGTTTCTTAGCTATCCTCTTATCCCCCTTAGATGAAACAGAAAGGTTTGGGCAGGGAATGTTTATGAAAATTAAGTGAAGGGCAGAACTGTTTGGGGCCTTATTTTATATTGTCTGCTTCTACAAGTGGTGATGGGACCATAGGTGTTGAAAAGAGTGAGGAGGACAAGACTTTCAGGAAACTCTGAAGAAAGGCTGGAGATGCTAGAGTTGCCTCAAACAGAATTCTGGAGCCAGAGCATGGCAATCAAAGTGATCTATGGTAATGTTAACTGGTTCAAGTTTCCTAAAGAAATGAAAAGGAAAGCTTTGGACTGGGAGATAAAATGCAGGTGAAACTAGTAAAATATGGCAACTCTGACAATCCCAGTGCTCATGATCACAGAGGGTAATATTTTAAGCAAGAAAAGAAAAAAAGTTTCATATAATTCTCAGTTGAGAAATTAGGAAATGGGGTCCTTGTTAAAAGGTTGAAGTTAGTTTGGCAAGTTCTCTAAACGGTAAGGTGTGACTTTGGCCCCGTTTCTTCTCCTGGCTCAACCGCTGCTCATAAATGATGGTTCAAGTTTGTTAATAAGTTCAGGGATGAGGTCCATGCCCTCATCATGTAACCTTGAACCAGTGCCCAAAACGACTTAGATTTTCTCACTATGAAAATAAATAGAATGGTCATCACTAAACTGAAATATCAAAAGTCAGGAATTGCTGTCCTCAGGAAACAATGCTGGCACTGTAATTTCTGAAAATGAAAGCCACATTCCACAACTACCTGTAAGTCTGTGAAAATGGAAAAAAAAATAGGGACAAAGAAAAACTGCCAACCCAAATGCAAAGGGTGGATTAGGTAGTTCCTGCATAACTAGTGAGGATCTGATAAGAATGGACATTCTTCACCAGCATAATCATCTGCTGCCATTTGGAATTCAGGAAGTGTTTACAGTGAGTGAATAAATGAAATGAGTCAATAAATAGGAGTTATTAGTTGCCATTGGGAGCTTTCTCTGACTAATCTAACCACATACTCCTTATTTTGTGTCTCTTTGGCCCTCGCAACTGGACTCTAAGTTCCCTGACGACTATATTACGACACTTTTTACTCCATGTAGTTCAGTATTAGATTAATTATCAGTTAGGGTTCTCCAGAGCAACAGAATCAAAAGGATACGTGTATGTAAATGAAGAGAATTGTTACAGGACTTGGATCACATGATTTTGAAGCCAGGAAGTTCCATGATCTGCCCTTGGCAAATGCAAGAAACAGGAAAGCCAGAGGTCTAACTCAGTGTGACTCCAAGGGCCTGAGAACCAGGGAAGTAGATGTTATAAGTCCCCATATAATTCTCTATGCCCAAGAATCAGTAGTGGCAGTGTCTAAGGCCATCGTGACCAGTGCTCTCAGAATAGCATCTTGCTGTCTCAGCTCAAGCAGAGAAAAAGAATTTGTCCTTTTGTTCTATTCAAGTCCTCAACAGATTAGATGATGCTCACCTGTACTGGCGAAGGCAATCTTCTTTACTCAGTCTATGTACCCAAATGCCAATCCCATAGCAAGCTTTCCCAGAAATAATATTTTACCAGTTATTTGGACATCCCTCAGTCTAGTGAAGCTGACACATAAAATTAACCACCACAATATATACTAATTGACACAGTAAAACTTTTTAAAAGAAATTGAACTAACTCGTCAAAGAAACAAATTCAATTTAACTCTCCAAGACAAATATATAAGAGATAGAATCCAAATAAGAGCCTTACCAAACTCAGATTATTATGGTTTTTAAGATTAAATAAATTAGAACCATATTTGTCATACAATCCTCTGATATTTTGGTATCAAACACCACAATCAGAAACCTTCCAACCAGTAATCACAAACCACTATTTGCTGTTGCCAATGGCTGGCTTCTGGTATCCTCAGGGTTGCAACTTTATCCTTCCAAGAGCCATGAGTAACTTTTATTTTGTGTGATATTTTCTGCCAGGGAAGCCAGCTGTCTTCTTGGTTGCACATACTTTGGGGTATCTCAATGAGAGGCGACATAGTACCCCTCAACCCCTCTCACCACCACCAGACACACAGCCTGACACTATTTATACCACCACAGAGGATCTTAACTTGTTTTCTGGCTTGCTTATCCTGAAATAATCATTGGCTATATCAGTAACAACAACAACAACAACAAAGCTGAGAGGTTTGAGGGTGTTTAATCCCAGTCAAAGATTGTTCCGTTTATGTCATTTATTCTCATTCAAGATATGAGTTTATCATATCTGAGATCTTTAACAATGGCTTTGATAACAAGAAGGTTACTTTGGAAAGTAAAATGGTAAATGCTAACCTAAACCATGATTTGTGCTCTTCTCTCCTTTTTGAGTTAGTGAAGCAAACACCGTGAGCTTTAAAACAATCGAAATGTGCATTTGGAAACGGAATGTTGCTCTTCTCTGTTTTCCTGAATGCTGTGCTATCAGCAATATTATACTGGGAGTTGTGGCAGAACTTCCAAAATAAACTTGATCTTTAGTTTTACCATAGTGATGCATGCATCTCAGAAAGTTCAGAGATTCTATCCAAATGGAGAATTAATGTTCTAGTGCCAATTTTCTTTACCTCTGAGTTACTGGGCTGAAGTTTTCACAATAATGGCAATCTCTTGACTGTTTCATGCCAGGTACAGGAAATTAGACAAAAAGAACAAATTTTCTCAATAATTATTCCTCCATACAACAATTCAGTAATGTTTATACTGTTTGCCTGAGCCTAAATTGAAAATAAGGAATAGGGTGTCCATATCTGCAAAGTGGGATATGAAAGTCCACTCTTTATAGATTGACATCTGGACACACCAAGTCCTCTTTTGCTCCTTGTCTTTGATGGAGGCCATCCCCAGAGACACTTACTCCCAGGTTGTCAGCTATGCTCAACAATGGGAAGGGAGGATTTCCCAGCCAGGGCTTAGCAAGAAAAGAGGAGTAATTTCTTATTTTTACCCTTGCAATTATAGAAAAGACAAAAACAAAAAAATAGAAGTCACTAAATGATGTTTTCATAACAATTGACACATCTAATCTAATAAAAGCGTAATATTAAAATTGACCGTTTCTTCAGGATGTCTAAGCCACGCCCACCAGCCAATCAAGCAACTATATGCAAATTAGCCCAGCCAAAATGATGGAGACCGCAGCCCCGGGAGAAACCACTAATGGAGGTCCACAGGGCAAACGGAAGACCTCTGCCCCAGGATCCAGGCGGCAGTGGTGGGGCGGGAGGAGCGAGCGGGCCCATGGCCGCAGTCTGGATCATGGGCTAAGCCCTTCCTGTCTGCCCCGTGATCCAGGACGCAGTGTAGGCTGGCCAGTGGCCGAAGCCATGCAGGCCAGGAGGAGCAGGGCGGGAGCAGCCAGCTGGCCTCTTGGCTGTGGCCTGGGAATCAATCGATTGCGGGGCACAAACACGGAGGCTGCTAAGCCTCCATGTGTGTGCCCGAGATGGATTCCAGGTGGCAGCCAAGGAAGGGCGGGAGCAGCCAGCCGGCCCCACCCCTCCTCAGCTGCAGCCTGGAAAGCCATCGATCACTTTCCAGGCGGCAGGCAAGGAGGGGTGGGAGCAGCCAGCTGGCCCCATCTCCTGTGAGAGGCCCCATCTCCCTTCAGAGCTGTGGTGAACCTGAGGGAGCCAGGAGACAGAGAGATGGGCAGTGGGGGCAGAGGGAACAGCAGCCAGGGAGAGTTTGGGGGAAGTAACCAGGTCGGGGAGGGGTGGAACAGGATGGAGGGAAGAACTTTATAAAAGAGTCAGTGGACAGCAGAGTTAAAAAAAAGGGGATGTATGAGGGAACTGTAGGGCCTATAATGAAAGCCAAGTATAGTTGTGTACTGGGGACAGATTTTAAAAGTAGAAGTCAGAAAAGAAAAAAAGATAAATGATAGTGGATAATTAGGCAGGTAGATGGATAGGTATTAAAACAGTGGAAGTAAGTAGAGAAGAATATATGGCAAAGGTAGGATGAGAGAAAAAATAGGGAGGGAAGAAAAGTTATAAAGGGGAGCTGGTAGAGCTTAAAAGGAGAATGGGAAGAAGGAAGGAATGAGGGAGGGAGCAAAGCAGGTCAGAGGGAGGAAGTGAAGAAAAAAATTAAGGTGGGAAGGAAGGAAAAGGGGAGGGTGGACAGGGGTAAAGATAAAGGAAAGAAGGAATGTGGGAAGGGAAGGAGGGTAGTAGAAAAATGGGAAGAATGATATGGAACAGAAGTAGGAAATAAGGAGGAGAGAAAAGTTTATAAATGATGAGTCAGTAGAAAAGTGTTACATAAAGGAGAAAAATTGTGTGAGAAGAAGAAGCCAATAAGGAAGTCAAATACAATTGTGTGAAGGGGATAAGATTAAAAAAGAAAGTTAATAGGGGTGACCAGGCCGGCAGGGGAGGGCAGTTAGGGGGATCAGGTAGGCAGGCATGCAGAGTGGTTAGGGCAGGCAGGCAGGTTAGCGGTTAAGAACCAGAGGTCCTGGATTGTGTGAGTCCCCAAGAA
Source organism: Murina feae (assembly GCA_004026665.1). Classification (NCBI taxonomy): domain Eukaryota; kingdom Metazoa; phylum Chordata; class Mammalia; order Chiroptera; family Vespertilionidae; genus Murina; species Murina feae. Next base: position 9,677 of record PVJC01007468.1, read on the forward strand.
CTCCATATTGGAGAGGGTGCGGGTTGGGCTGAGGGACCGCTCCTGCCCCCCCAGACCCCCTCCTATGCACGAATTTCGTGCACCAGGCCCCTGGTCCTAAAATAAAATTCAAAGGCCAAGCATAAAAAAGGACAAGCTCATATTCTTCTAGATATTGAGATGCACTATTTGGGGCCTCGGAGCAATGACAGTAATAACTTACATTGTAGGACAATTTGTCATTCATAATATACACACACAGTCACAGCTCACATAGATCTCTGGGAGGAGGATGGAGTGGGCATAAATGCCCACAGCACAACTCTCAGATGAGTCTTTCTGACCACGTAGGCAGCAAACTGTAGTCAGGGCTTAAATCATAACTTCCATCTTTTAAATCCATCTGACTATGCAGCCTCTGGGGTAAACTCTTCTGTTATTTCTATTTTACTAAATATTTTGAAACATTTTTATTCAATGTATTGGAATGACATTGGTTAATAAGATTATATAGGTTTTCAAGTGTACATTTCTATGATACATAATCTGTATATTGCATTGTGTGCCCACCACCCAAAGTCAAAACATCTTCCATCACCACATATTTGACCTCCTTTACCCTTTACTACCTCCCATGCCCCTTCCCTCTGATAACTTATTTTTGAACTATAAAAATGTAATTTGTGTCTCAGCTAAATCCTAAAATTGCCATATATCAATGGGAAAATAATGTAATCTCTTTAAATATTCTCCTCAGCTATACAAAAGGAATAATAATATCAGCCTCTTAAGGTTGTAAAAATTAAATAGAATACTTCATGCAGAGCATAGAGCGTAATAAGTACTCAATAGACTATTGCTTTAATTATTGATAATAAAAATAAAATATATCCATTGTCTAAAATGCATCCCAATATGAGGAAGAAAATAACAATCATCCATAAATCTACCATCCAAGTATAATCACTGAACCATGATGACATATTTGCTTGTTTTCTAAATAATGCTACAGCCCAGCCAGCGTGGCTCAGTGGTTGAGCATTGACCTATGAACCAGGAGGTCATGATTCGATTCCTGGTCAGGCACATGCCTGGGTTGCAGCTCAATCTCCGGTGTGGGGCATGCAGAAGGCAACTGATAGATGATTCTTTCTCATCATTGATGTTTCTATTTCTCTTTTCCTCTACCTTCCTCTCTGAAATCAATAAAAATATTTTTTAAAACAAATAAATAAATAATGCTATATAATGCATTTCTTTGTTATAAAAAATTTCAAATATATACAAATGTTAAAATATAAATACAATGAATACTTCTAAATCTTCCATATAAAGTCAATAATTATACTTTGCCATATTTGTTTTAACTATCTATACATGTATATATGTGTCCTTTTATACATAAATAAATATATATATGGGGTTTTCTTTTGTAGATGTATTTTAAAGTAAATCACATTCATCAGGGCATCTCTCCCTACATATTTCAATATGTATGTCTTATAAATAAGGACATCTTCCTAAATAACCACAATAACATTTTCACAACAGAATATTAATGATAATTCCCTAATGTCATTTAATATCCAGTTCATATTCAAATTTTCTTAATTGTCCTCCAAATGACTCTTTGCTATTATTTTTCCCAAACCAATTCATGCATTGTGTTTAGCTACATCTCTTTTATTCTAACACAATCTTCTCACCAATATTAGATTACGCTAAGTATATTTTTAAATGATGTATCATTTTAGTGCAAGCATAGTCCTAGCCAATCCCTTAGGTTTAGAAACATACACGGTGTTTCCTTTTTTACTATCGCAAATCATGTTAAGGTAAACATTTTAGTTCACTAAATTTTTTCATCTTTTCTGATTAATTTAGAAAAAAAAAATTACTTTTTCTAAAAGACATGAAAATATTAGGAGCCCCCTTACAGATTATTGTCCAGAAAGGTTTATCGACTGCTATCCCCCAAAGTATTTGAGAGCCACTTTGAGAGCCGGGGTTCTCAAACCCTCCTCGTCCTCTGGGTGCTGGTTAAATGTCACCTCTCCAGGGCGCATTTCATGGCCATCTACACTGGATGAGCTTCCCTATCTTGCTTCCATAGGCTGTCCTTCCTGTGATCACTTAATTATCTGGCTCCTCCCTCAGACAAAAAAGAAATCTCTGCTTGGAAAGGTCACAATTTTCCTCTGAAACAAGGAGCTCAGTCAAACTGATTGATTGCTTTTTGCATTGTGCTGATTTTAATAAAAAATTGAACATAAAACTTCTGGCTCTTTAATTTTTGCTAATGCAATACACATTAAAATTAAGTATTACCATATGTACAGTAAATATTGTCAGTATTTTGAAACCAATGAAAATGTATCCATAAGGAAATCCTTTGAAAACTCTTATTTTAAAAGGAAAGAACCCAAATTAGCAACATTAGGTGAGTGGTTAAGTAAATGTAGCAAATCTCTATGATAGTACAGTCTGTAAACATTAAAAATAATATTCATAAAGTGTTATTAGGAAAATGGGGGAAATAAATGCCCATTAAATAGTGTGGATACAGTATTTGTTAGAAATCAGAATGTTAAATACAGGACAAAAAGACTAGTAAGATATAGTTAATGCCACAACTGTGGATAATCAAAATTGTTTTTCTTAAATAGTATATTTTTTTCTGACCAAAGCACAACAATGAAGAAGGAGCTTTAGGAAAAAAAATTATTATTTGCCAATGTTATATCTGATAAGGGTTTAATCTCCAACATTTACAGGGAACTCATACAACTTAACAAAAGGAAGATAAACAACCCAATCAAAAAGGGGCAAAGGACTTAGACACTTTCTGAAAGAGGACATACAGAAGGCCAAGAGACATATGAAAACATGCTCAAAGGCACTAATCATCTGAGAGATGCAAATCAAGACAACAATGAAGTACCATCTCACACCTGTCAGGATGACTATCATCAACAAACGACAAGTGCTGGAGAGGATGTGGATAAAAAGGAACGCTCACGCACTGCTGGTGGGAATGCAGACCGGTGCAACCACTGTGAAGAACAGTATGGAGTTTCCTCAAAAAAATAAAAATGGAACTCCCATATTGGAGCCCCTTACATGTCCAGCGTGGTTCATGGTTCCTG
>PVJC01007468.1:12901-51462 GCA_004026665.1 Murina feae
CTGGGGGACCAGGCGTGGCATCTTTCCTCTACCAGGGTAGATTGCCCACTGATGCCTGAGTCTCACCAGCCTTTTATTGAGTCTCTGAGAAAACAACAATATCCTTAGGCAGGAAATTCCAAGGAAGAATTTTACATGTAATTAACAGGTGGGGATTTGCTGTAATTAACAATGTTTCAACTTAAACAATGGATGCATAGCTCTGACCTTTCAGAGCAACCAAAGTAGGTTAAAAACAATCAGTTTCCAGCACTCCCATTTGACCAGTGATCCCACTTTTAGGAATATACCCCAAGAAATCAGAAACACCAATCAGAAAGGATATACGCACCTGTATGTTCATAGCAGCACATTTTACAATATGTAAGATTTGGAAACAGCCTAAGTGCCCATCAGCAGATGAATGAATTAAAAAACTGTGGTTCATCTACACAATGGAATACTATCTAATATAATAAAAGAGAAACATGCAAATTGACCATTACCACCAGCCAATCAGAGTGACTGTATGCAAATTAACCCAGCCAACAGCCATGGAGCTAGAGCAAACCAAAGGCTTCTGTTGCAACTGCCTGCCTAGGCTGGCTAAGCCTCTGCTCACAGCCACGCCCACCAGCCAATCAGAGCAGCTGTATGCAAATTAACCCAGCCAAGATGGAGGCTGGCAGGGCAGCTCTGCACTGGGAGCCTCCATGCCGGCCGGCATAGCTGTACCAGGTGTGTCAGCTCAGTGGGAGGGGGGTCTGGCCTGGGGCTTCCTCAGGGCATCCAGGAGCAGCTGTCCTGGGTCTGCTGCCTGGCTCCACCCCCTGGGGCTTCCCCGGGGCATGCAGGAGCACGGGGCCTCTGCAGGGTGTGCAGGAGCAGCCATCCTGGGTCTGCTGCCTGCTTTGCCCTGGGGGCCTCCACAGGGTGTCCAGGAACACCCGTCCAGGGTCCGCTACCTTCATCTGCCCCCCAGGGGCCTCCACAGGGCGTGTGGGAGCATCTGCTGCACAGTGCGGAGAATCCGAAGTCAGTTCACTGCCCGGCTCCACCCCGGGTGTGTTTGCTTAGCAGCAGGGCCCCACCGAGGGATTCTGCACCAGTGTCTGCTCCTGGCTTGCCACCCAACTCTGCACCAGGTGTGTCCCCTCAGCTGTGTGGGCCCACCAGGCATGTGCAATCGTGGGCCCTCCGGTGGGAAACGTCCAGGCCTGCACTCACCAGCCTTCCCACCCCCCAGTGCACGAATCCTGAAGGGGCTGTGGGCAGCCTGAAAATGGCTCTCAGCCCCTCACCCAGGCTGGCCAGGCATGCCAGCAGGTGGACATCCCCCCCGAGGTGTCCCAGATTGCAAGAGGGCACAGGCCGGGCTGAGGGACCCCCACCCCCCGAGTGCACAAATTTTTGTGCACCGGGCCCCTAGTGTTGCTATAAAAAAGAAGGAACTCTTACCATTTGCAATAGCATGGATGGAACTGGAGAGCATTATGCTAAGCGAAATAAGCCAAATGGAGAAAGATAAATACCACATGATCTCACTCATTTGTGGAATATAGTGAACAACATAAACGGATGAACAAAAATAGATCCAGAGACAGAGAAGCATCAAAATTACTGTCAAACTTCAGAGGGAAGATGGGCGGGGGGAGGAGGGGAAGAGGAGGAGGTTAAAGATCAACCAAAGGCCTTGCATGCTTGCATATAAGCATTTCCAATGGACATAGTCACTAGGAGGGTAAGGGCATGTGCTGGGAGGTGGGAGTGGCCGCAGAGAGGTCAATGGAGGGGAAAAAATAATATTGTAATAGCTATGTATAGGCTGGGGAGGGGTACTTGAAATATCAGAGGACCACTCTGTAAAGAATATGATTGTCTAACCACTAGGTTGTACACTTGAAGCTAACACAGAATAATGTTGAATATGAACTATAATTGGGGAAAAAAGATGGAAAATTCTGTTACATGTTTATCATAAGAAAATAATAAAATAAAATAAAATAAATATCCAGTCAAAGTCTGAACTATTTGAGTATACTCCAAGAAGAAATAAACGAACATTATTTAAGCATCCATGGTTCCTGTTTACTAAACTACAAAAGAGGAAAGTAGTTTAATTTATAATAATTTCTAAACTTTTTAATCTCATTTTTGTAGAATGAATTTAATGTTAATATTACTTTAATATATAAAGAAACTGACAAAAAGAAAACAACCAACCAACAAACAAATAAATAAATCTTTTGGCATTCTCTATGTCTGGCATTTCATCCAGAAATAATTATAACAGCATTTATAATCATTCCATGTTTTTGTTTACCAGCCTGACAAAACTTATCAACAAATTATCCATGTAATCTAAAGAAATTAGCATGAGTAGGTAAGTATATAACAAATACAGGTTATTTCACTGTTTTCCTCTCTAGCAGTGATTAAAGAACATTCCTTGAATCCAGCATTATACTTGATGTGATATGAAGCAGCCTGCACTATGGAGTTGGCCCTGGACTCAGAACCTTACAGCTAATGACCTGTGATCAACAGACTCATCTTTCCTCGAAACACATGACTAACCTCCTGGACCCAAAGCCAAAGGAATTTACAGCTTTCCAGGGAAACATATTTGCTTTGACAGTTTCACATAGCTTTATCCTGAAGCCAGACAAAGAGCTGAAGTTTCGTCGTCCCTCGCCTTTCCTGGGATCAAGCCCTTTGATGGAAGGACATCACTGGGAATCCATCCTCGGGCCTGGAGGTGTTAGAAGCAGAAACCAGACATACAAATCCTACTCTCTTTGGGCCTCTGGGAAAATACCTAGCCCTCACTGCCCTGATCTGCCAGTGTCATGTTGCCCACCCAGCTCCAAGTTAGCACAAGTTCTAACTCCCAGCACTGCCTAGGTCTGGGAGGTAGTAGAAGAGAAGGAAGGGGTGGGTAAGAGGTGTGGAAAAGAGCGAGCTGGTGATGTCTATCTACCCAGAGCACTGGCAGACCTCTGTAAGCTCTGGGCTGGGTTTTGAAATGTCCCACCACTGCTCCTGCCTGGCATCCAAACCCCACTGTCTTAAAGTTAACTTTTAACAGTCCATTCCCCCCCCCCCCGTCCCCAATCCTGCAAGGTAGGATCTTTGCCTTTCTCCCAGCTCCAATGTCAACACTCCCCTTGACCGAGCAACAGACAGTCCTAGTGCCAATGTATCTCAGCCAGTGTCTGTAGTCAAGTGAAACAAAGAAAGGAAACTTCATAAAAATTGCTGTTGTGGAATGGAACCAGTCACAATAAATAATAGCTAGTGTGCACGTCCAATGACCTAAAGGCTTAGCATCCCAAAGGATGTCCTGAGGTATCATACGTAGATTTTTGAGAGGAAGGTGACATTTGCTAATTGGGAGCTGAGAGTTGAGGAACATAGTCAAACACAGCAGTCAGTTTGCCATCTGGCAACGTGGGAAGAAAACCCCAGCTGTGAACCTGAAATACTTTCTCGGTGTGAAGACATGACTTATAGGACATCCATGAATACAGAGCATCCAGGCACGGCCACAATGGCCCTGTGGAGCTCCTCTGTCAGTGAGCGTGTGATGTCAGGAGAACTGAAGGAGGTTCAGAATGGCCAGAAAGGAGGCCAGGAGGCAGTGAAGGTTATTGGGAAAGACAAGGAAGAAGAGATCAGCAGGACACGTTCATGAAGAGCCTTGTAGGTCCTTCGAAAGAGTTGAAAGCCATTCGAGTGTTTAAGAAGAGTTGTATTATTAGATTCGTGCTTTAGAAAAATTACCCTTGCGGAAGCATGGAAAACGGCTTGAAGGTGGGCAAAAGCAGAGGGAGAAAGACCACTGCAATTATCAAGTGAAGGAGGACAGTGGCTTAGATTGGGGTAGTGGACAGAGAGGTTGAGAGAGATGGATGTAGGAGGTATTTAGGAAGCAGAATGGATACGTCTTGGTGACTGACTCAAGAGTAGGATGAGAGGGACAGTGAAGGAGAGAGGAGAGCCTAGAGTGATTGAGGGGTGGGGATGTTGTCTAGTAAGAAAAGACAGAAGGGCACATGTATGTTTGAATAGTCGGTTCATTCTTGGCAGCTTATCGTAAATTCATTTAACAATACTTCCCTAAGAGCAAGTTCTGGAGTAAGGCAGCCTGGCTTACAGAGTCGGAGGAGAAACGGTCAAAGTGGGGAAGGAAGAGAGATCATCGTAAGGGTGCCTTCATTACTGAGCACTTTCTATGTGCCAGGCCTGTGCTGAGAGTTTGATACACATTGCTCTCTTGAGTTCTGTTAATTCTTACAGCATCCTACATAAGGTAGTATATTATCCCCATTTTATAAAACAAGAGCAAAACTTGAAGAACATAAGTACTAGTAACTCCAGACCTCTGCTGTCCCAGACGGTAGCTGCTAACTGCCTTGACTATGAAGAGCATAAAATATGTGATTGAGGGACTTCGCTTTTAATTTAATTTAAATGCAATTTTAATCAATTTCAATTTAAAAACTAACGCTGATTCAGTTATTGGAAACTGTTTAAATATGTTCAGAACCACTTGGGTATATGAATCCAACTTTCCAACTGTAAGTTTTATGAAATCTAAATGCAGATCAAGTATTTCCAATGGAAAAACTAGGACCCGAATTGAGATGTGCTGTTGGTACAATACATGCTGGATTTCAAAGATTTAGTGTGTGTGTGTGTGTGTGTGTGTGTATTACCTCAATAATTTTTATATTGATTTATGTGCTTGGCTATATTTGGTTTAATAATATTATTAAAACTGATTTCACCTATTTTATCTTTTTTTATTTTTCCGTACATGGCTTTTCGAAAAATTTAAATCCCCTAAGTGGCTCGCAGAAGATTTCCTCTGAGGCTGGGAAGCAATGTCCCAAGGATTTTGACCTGATATTTTGGGGAGGAGGGCTCCAATAAAGGTGCGCATTCGTGCAGTCCTCCTGCGCTTGCAGGGACCGAATTTCACCCTGTGCCCAAGACCCGCGGCTTTCCTGTTTGCCTTCTTGAACTGTTTTCTCTGAGCCTTGAAGAGCCAGGAGCTGTGATGTCACTGTATAAACAGAGGGAAGGGTGGGGGCGAAAGCTGCGCTGGAGAGGACCAGGCCAGGGACGGAATGGGGGTGGGGACCGGAGGCTTTCAAAGGTGGCTGGGTCTGGAGTGCGTGGGAGCCGCGGGAGACAGCAGCGCGATAAAGGACCTAATGGACCTGCCAGTCACTAGCCTGGGGGCGGGGATGGGGACGTGGCTGCAAGAGAGGGGGGTTTGGAAAAATACGGGACGCCTCGAGCTAATTCCCCTGATTAAAAATGCATTAGTTTGGAGGTGTCAGGGACACGCAGCTGTTTTCAAGGAAAGCCTGGCTCCAAAAGGTCCTCCCTGGCCGGGCCGCCTGGCGGCTCCATCGGGGTGGATGTCAGCGAGCCCCGGCCCGCCGACGCTTGTCCTCTCCCTGACAGGGCCCTGGCCAATGTCCTGCTGCTGAGGGTCGTGGTAATTTACATCCTCTCTGTGTACATTAACTTATCTGCAGCCGCGCTGGCTGCGCTCCTCCAGTCGGCCTGTCTCCTGGGCAGCCTGGGAGACTTCCCCACCGCCGGCCCGGCCGGGGGCTGCCGGGGACGGGCCGCCAAGTTCCTGCGCCCCGCGAGCAGCAGCAGACGCCGGCCTCCCGGGGAGGAGCCCTGCAGCCCGGTCGCGACCGGGGACGCGCGGACCGTGCGCGGCCCGGCGTGGGGGCCGCGAGGGGCGGCTGCGAGCGAAACACTTAGTGGCTAATTCATGACTCATGACTCATGGGCAGGCTCCTCTTCGGTGACAGCCGGGACAGTTAGTGGTTATTTGTAGCCCCCCGGCCTTCATTTCGCTGTAATTAAGCAGTCGTTGGAGGGTCATTTCATACCAGCCAGAGGGTGCCCTGTTTTAATCATGGTTTAAGTTCCAGGGGGGCAGCAGGGAGTGGAAGAGGAGGTTGGGAAGGAGGCGCGGAGGGCAAGAGGGTAATGGTCTCTGAGAACGTGTGCACTTTTCATAACTCTTCCCCTGACAGGCTCCAGTGTGGAGTTTCCTCCGATGCCCGCCCCTCACGTCCTGTTTCGCAGCGCGCAGGCCAGATCCTCTTCCATGACACGAACGGTCTGCCCCGAGAAGAGGTCTGGCCGCCTTTGAGTCAGATGTTGGATTTTCTTCTTTCCCCTCTGGCACCACACTAATCATTCTCTTTAATCGCTGTAGCTTTTTAATGAGGCCAAGTAGGTATTTATGGAGCCGTCTACTCTCTAAACGCTAATGCTTGATAAGTCATTTATAACTTATCGGGGGGCTTTGCCTGGGCCAAGCCCAGAAGAAAGGAAGTGAGAGTGAAATAGTCTGGAGTTTGCTAGGAAAAAGGCAGCGTATCTGGAGGTCCTAGGTGGTACCAAGCCCTCGTGGGAAATGTTCAGTCCATCAGGCACAAGAAGAAGGGACGACCAGTCTATCCCAATTTTGTGACAATTCCCTGGCTGTCATTCCTGATTTTCTTCATCCCTGCCACTTTCTCCTTTGGCAGGTCCATGTATCTTTGGATATCATTTAAAGCTTCCATTCTACGGCCAGTTCTACAAAGTTCTGTAAAGGATCCTGGTACTATTACATTTGGAGGGGACACAGAGGCAAAATGAAAGGACTGGAAAGAAATAAAGGACAGAAACCAGATTTCCTGTCATTGCAAGAGTAGGTGCCGTGTGCTCCAAATTTCAGATGCTAAAGCTGGAGTTTAGTTGCCTTCAAAAGAGTAGAGGAGAGAAAATCTCTGTTTTAAGGTGGGTAAGAGAAGGAGCAGTGAGGAAGAAAACAAGACAGACCCTCACAGACTAGAAAAACATGAATTAATCCATCAACATATGAGTATGTGATAGATATCAAGGAGACGTTTAAAAAGTTTTCAGCCAAAAAAGAAGTACTGACACATACTACAGCATGGATGGACCTTGAAAACATTATGCTAAGTGTTAGGAGCCAGTTACAAAAGACTACATATTGTATGATTCCATTTCTATTAAATGTCCAGAATAGGAAAAGCTACAGAGACAGGAAGTCGATTAGTGGTTGCCTGGGAAGGGGCGGTGGAGGGAGAGGGAGGAATGACTGCTGAAGGGTACTGGGTTTCTCTTTGGGGCACTGAAAATATTCTAGAATTGATTGTGGTGTTGGTTGTACAACTCTGAACGCTATTGTGTACTGAAAACCATTGAATTGTATTCTTTAAGTGGGTGAATTGGATTATACCTCAATAAAGCTGTTACTAAAAAACATTTCAAAAAGTTAAATAGAAGTTGCTCTCCTCTCCCCCCGAACAAAAAAAAAGGGACTATTAAAAAATTACCTTGCTAAGTACATTGCTTCTTTCACTGTGACAATGCAGCCAGCAGATAATCCCTTTCGGGGCCAGGACTTTGTCTGGTTCTCAGCGTGGCCCCTGTTGCCTAGAACAATGCTGCTTGTTGAAGGTGCTTGATAAATATTTACCGAAAGAGAAGTGCTTGTAAATAACCAGATAGGCCTAGTGGAGATGTGCACCGCTTCCCCCCTCTCATTTTCTCTCAGCATCCTCTTTCTAGTTTTCCAATGTACCTATTATTATTAATAATGCAGCTAGAAACAATAACTAACAAACAAAATTTTGTTTATTTTATGCCAGGCACTGTACATATATTTGTCTCTAATCCTTATAAAACTCAGCAATGTAAACTCACTGAACCCAGGTCTGCCTGGCTCCCAAAGCTTTAGTCTACTATAAACACTGTCTTCCAAAAACACTAACCACGAAAGCAAGGAGCATTGATGAATACGCATAGATACTCAACCAAAATCACCTATAAAGAAAACCAATTTGTTTTCTATTTAAATTGAAAGAAGCATCAAGAAGCATCATAAATACATAAATCAATGATGGATTTTCTTAGTTAAAATTATTATAATTTTATAACTATTGATTATATATTTAACAAATATGGAGTACTTATCTATACATAGCCCTTAATGAGGCACTAAGAAGAGTTTTAAAAGCAGTTAACATAGGCCCTTGCTGGTTTGGCTCAGTGGATAGAGCATTGGCTTGCGGATTGAAGGGTCCCGGGTTTGATTCTATTCAAGGGCACATGCCTGGGTTGTGGGCTTGATCCCCAGTGGGGGGCATGCAGAAAGCAGCCAATCAATGATTCTCTCTCATCATTGATGTTTCTATTTCTCTTCCTCTCCCTTCCTCTCTGAAATCAATAAAAATATATTAAAAATTAATAGAAAGTAGTTAACATAGGAGCTTATACTTCCCTGCATGCTATAAAAGTCATTGTTCCTTTAAGAAAAAAATGAGTATCCAATGTTTGTCTAAATAGTATATAAGAGGTTTAAACATATATAATCTGAAAAGTTCTGATTTTCTAAGATTGAAACATTTCTTGTGGACAAGGACCAAATCCTATGAATAGCTGCCTAAATGACCGCTCCCCAAATGGGCTGGAGAAAAACACAAGAAAGAATATATCCGAAGTACTCGAAAGCTACTGTGGTGTCTGCGTGGGCAGGGTGTCCATTGAATGGTTAACATTTCTCATGTCAGAAATCCCAGATTCCAGACCTACATCCCAACTAAGACTCAGGCTCACCAACTTATCACACACATTTTACTTAGTATGTTAAGATACCCCCTGAAAGTCACAAAACCTTCTAATTTAAAGGTTCCACGTTCCCCTCCTTTACCTACATAAGAATTTTGCTCTAAGGTTTATAATTAATAACTGACATTTTACAGTTGGAAAAACCCAGTAACTTCTGAGACAACTTACTGAAACTGTCCCAAAGATCACAACAGCGTCAAGAAAATATCTCAAATAACTGACAGCAAGTGCTTCCAAATGTTAGATACAACTCCCATCCAAACTGGTGAGCGATGTTCCTTTTGCGAATTTATATATACATTTTTTTTCTTAGCTAAGTCTGAAAAAGAGGTACAACCCAGCCCATAAATGTGGGGGGAATTTGTATTTCCTCCTCTCTGCTCCATTGGGGGTATTTTGGAAGTGAAAGTCCAACCACTTAAGCTGATGAGCTTCAGGAAACTCACTCAGGACTTTGGAATGTGTCTAGGTACCACAGTGTCTACAGTATGGCCATCCATCCTTAAGCATATGTGGTTGTCACCCTCTAGTGGATGATCTATGATAATAGTTGGCAGCCTCCTGTGGGGGACAAGAGCTAATGTCATCCAAGACTGACCTCTTGAAGAGGTAGATGACAGGTAAGCCTGCATCAGGACTCTTCAGTCTTGGACTCATATTTCCCAGGAAAATGGATGTTTATGGGCTGCTTGTTCAGTCTGCAGTACCCTGCTTCTTTTGAGTCTACTGTTTGTGTTTCCTACTGATGTGGTGGCATTTTTAAGAACAATACATGTTTCCTAAAGGCAGACTTCTCCTGGCAATTGATTCCCAGAAGTTGTTTGCCTCCAGATTAGCCTTGAATGCTTTCTTTGTCTGTAGGCCTACTGAGTGTGCCCAACTATTTAGCTGGTAGCATAGAACTTGCCAATTGAAGGACAGTCCTGTGTTGAGCAATCTGATCTGCCTAAGGAAGTTGTGGACCAATAAATATTGCCTCAATATTCAACGTTGTGTAGAGAGCCTAAAAATAGGGCTCTAGATATAACACTCTAAAAACAAAGTCTGGCTTTGAGTGCATTCATATTAAGAGATTCAAAATATAATAACATGATTTTCCTGTTTCCATTTTATCAGGTAACCGAAGAATTGCCTCTCAGATGGGAATTGAATTTCTACCTCAGACAATTTCTAGAAGGAAAGGATCATGGGTAAGGCAATACTCCACATTCTCAAAAGCCCATACTGTTGGTACTTGCATTTGCTCTGTGAGAACTTACTGAAAGAAACCATTTTTCCAAAAGACAAGTATAGCATTGGTGGTATAGTGGTGAGCATAGCTGCCTTCCAAAAGACAACTATAATTTCCTGAAGATCTGTTCATTCATTAGCAGAGGAATTGAATGTTCAAGTCAAGAATGACCTTAATTCTAAATCTAAGGTCAAATAATCAGAGCATTGTAGAACTGCCCCTCCCCTAATCTTACCCATTTGATAGATGAAGAAACTGAGTTTGGCCAGGTTAGGCAGTGTTAGCTGATTACAGAGATGGTACCCAACAAAAACCCTCTCCACACAATCTACACCCCTACTTTTCCCTCTCCCCCAATGACTTTGTCTCCCAGGTAGAATCTTCTTAGTGATTATGAGAAAATAAGTTCCCTAATCTTATTCACAGTAGTATATATTGTGTTTGGTTGGAAAGTATGATAGCAAAGTATATATTACATAAAATTTACTATTTTTAGGCACACAGTTCAGTTGCATGAAGTACATTCACATTGTTGTGCAACTGTCACAACCATCCATCTCCATAACTTCTTAATCTTCTCAAACAGAAACTCTGTACCCATTAAACACAAACCCCACATTCCCCTTGCCCTCAGTTCCTGGTAAATATCATTCTACTTTCTGTCTCTATGAATTTGATTACTCTAAGTCTCTCATGTAAGTGGAATCATACAGTATTTGCCTTTCTGCGTCTGGCTTATTTCAATTAGCTTATCATGCTCAAGGTTCAACCATATTGTAGCATGTGTCAGAATTTCCTTTTTTAAGGCTGACTAATATTCCACTAGACGTATATACCACATTTTATCTATCCGTCAGTTGACATTTGTGGAAAATATATTTTAAATGTATAAGAAAAACAAATAAAAATCTTTAAGAAGTGAAAGCATGTCTTCAAGAGGCTTGAAGCTATATTTTTAAAAAGACTACTGGATGTTTCTAATCTATACACTGGAAGGCTAATACGCAAAGTGGCCTAACTGGGAGACCAGGAGTTCGATCGCTTGCTATGACGTGCGCTGACCACCAGGGGGCGGTGAGGAATGAAAGAAGACCTGGCTGGCAGCCAGAAGGCCCCATGGGCCCTGATCGCCAGCCAGGCTTAGGGACCCTACCTGTGCACTGGACCTCTAGTTAAAGAATAACTTAGTAATTCCATGTAGATTTATTTTAAACTATAGCTAAGGAGTTTGGCTTAGTTAGCTTTATAGTCTCTGCCACCACCTCCCATCTCATCCCAACATCAACAAAAGTTCACATATAGGTACTCAATAAATGTGTGCTAATTTTCCAAGTCAGGCACAGGGAAAATCAAGTACAGCCTACATTATTATGCTTTCTCATAATATTCCCATGATTATACCAGAGGAAGATGCAAAGGTTCCTGAAAGAAACATGGCAAAAAAGCTATTCTCCTGGAAGAACAAAGGTTTCAAACAACTGAAACTGACTCTACAGGAGCAAACCCCAAAGGACTTTAATAAAAGGACATGTGTAGATGGAATTGTGGGATGGCTGGAGAACCAGGTTTAAGGCTTCCAAAAACAAGGCCCCAAAGCAGTGATTTCCAACCAATGTGCCACAAGGATTTTTAAAACATGCATTACCTATTTAGTCAGGGGCACTGACCTCTTTTCCCTTAAATTGACAAATTAAAAATGACGACAGCCAATACTACATTAGCCATCCAATGTGAATGAATTGAAGTCATACTTATTTTTTTGTCAGATTGGCAAAACATATAATTTTTGGTGTGTCACAGAATCTTAGTAATTCGTTTATGTGTGCCACGAAATGAAAAACGTTGAAAATCACTGCCCAAACCATATCTAAAACTGACATGAAGAAGAACATACCATCAAAGGTTAGAGTGACACTGTGCAGTGGGTGTCCACTTTGCACAGCTGCCCAGACTTACCTGCATCCAACTACCACATCTTGCCATTCCTGCCCAGGATGCAAACCCTGCTATTGCCCAAACCTGGATGCCTGGATCTCCACCTCAGCAGCCAAATGAATTTCTCCTCCAACCATAAGGCATGTCTCGTGTTAACACAGTGATTGATGGGGTGCAGGTCATGTGCCAACAGCCAGTTACAAAGGTGGCTGTAAGTTAAGTGCTGTTTTCTACCCAAGAGGGGGGAGTGGGCATATGAGGAAGACAATTCCTTACACAGAAAGGGTGTTCAAAAGGTGCTGGGCAGCCTCTACTAAAGGTAAAGGGACTGTGTGCTACCTAAGGTTATAGGGCAGAGGACCAGATAAAAACCTTAGCTACAATAATTAGAAACAGCAATTATTTTAAAACACCATTAGTACCTGATGTGGAGAAAGAATGAATTGGCAAGATTTCAGCCAGTTCATTTCAGCCCACACTGGTCTTATAAACTTACAAAGCATCACTGGAGAACTTCTTCCTCTAGAAACGGCTTTGGCCTTGATAAGGGAAACCAGAGCTCGATTAAGCAATAATTGATAACAGCTGAAATGTTTAAGGAAGGAGCCATACCTCATTCTTAAATGTTTGAATTATTGTTCTTGCATTAATTCCTGTACATTTCCTTCTATATTTTGATAGTGACAGATAAGTAATCTACATCATTATTTTTAAAGTATATTCAAGTAGGAAAAGCAGAAGATATTAGTTAAAACTTCTATTTCTATTATTTACATTTCTTACATGATTCCTTTTTACTCGGCCGAATACCACTAGGCAAAACAGACACATGCCTGGAATGAGAGTGCTGCCTAAGGACTAGCATTACTGGCTCTGACCTATTGGAGATGGCAAACACAAAGGCAGTCACATGCAAGACCACAGGAAAAAAATTTGGAGTAAGATGCCAGAATAAGAAGAACCTAGTTCCATCTGACAATGAACTTTTCTCCCAAAATTACCACAAATGGTTAGTTCCTAACTGTCACAGACAGTCATGATTTTAACAAAAGAATGAGAACTTTTATGAAAACCTGTACAGCCGATACCTTCAAGTAACTGAATAACTTCAAGTGATAAAGTCTCTTATGTCTACCTACTAAGACATATGCAATAATTAGCATTCTCCCCTAAGTATTAGTCCTTAAATTCTTCACCTGCTTATGATCTATTCCCACACACAAAAAGATGCATTAAATATACTAAAGTTTCTGGGGGGAAAATTAATCTATATTTCAAACATTCCTGGTGTAATGTTCCATAACATGAACTAGTTTGGTTCATAAAAATATTATTTAGCTGAATTTTCCTTCCTTTACATGGTTAAGGGTGCTATACATGTTTACCTTTAAAAATATCTGTAATCTAATAAATACCCTATTTAAAAAAAGGAAAGCCTGGAGTCCAAACTAGAAAATGAAAAAGTGTAGGCAAGAATAGAAGCATGGTTAGCCTAAAATAAATCTTCCAGATCATCTAATCTAAGATTAACAAATATACAGGGGAAGGATAGGCACTTTTCTAATGTCTATCCAAATCAGATGTAACTAATCGATATCAGCAATTTCGAGCTGAGCCCAGACATAACTAGTATTATAAGTCTTCTTATGGATTCTGGTAGCCTCTATCATCATATGGCATGGGCATATGTAAAGACACTATTGGCCATCTCTGTTACTCCAACTTCTTCAATTTACGTATCCATGGAGACTGAAGAAGCTTGCTGTGACCAATGTCTTGACCAATGTTGTCCAGCTGGAAAATGAAAGATTGGGTGCTATAACCTTGATATCTGTGCATGATTTGGATCAAACTTGTAGAGAATACATAGCACTCAGCTGGTTGCAATCAAGTCTCTGAATTCCCAAGTTTAGTAATTATAATGATTCTTAACGGGTTTATATTATCAACTTTATCATTTCCATTATGAAAGTAGCAAAATAGAGAAAAATAAGAATCTTAATTTTTATGATTGAATATGTATGAGTTCATTTATGTTCATAAATATGGGATTTTTCCCCTCTTTATTCATAATTTAAAGAAGAATGTTAAAGCTCTTACTCCACATGAAATTATGATTAGGCTATGGTTGTAATTTAAATGCAGTGCCCTTAGAAGCAGAGAAAAGAATATGCAGAGACTGGGACCAAATAAGTCTTTTGCATGAAATCCTCTTTGAAAAAACAAAAAAATTAACAGTATACCACAACACCTGCAGTTTAAACAACTATTTACTTTCATATAATTGTTTTTTTATTTAATAACTAGAGGCCCATTGCATGAAATTTGTGCATGGGTAAGGTCCCTAGGCCTGGCCGGGGCCTTCCAGCTGCCGGCTGGGGCCTTCCTTCATTCCATGCCACTCCCTGGTGGTCAGCGCACCTCATAGTGAGTGATCAAACTCCTGGTCTCTTGGTTGAATTCCCAAGAGGACAATTGGCATCTTAGGCATAGGTAGATAATAGATAGATTATCATAGATATGATAGATAGATAGATAGATAGATAGATAGATAGATAGATAGATAGATAGATCTTGCCTTACCCATTAAGACAGCATGGTTATCTAGTTTAAGTTTGATATAGTATATCCATCATGAGTGAAAACAAAACACAGAAATCACATGCTTGAAAATAAAAGTCTCCAACAAGAGGAAAAAAGACAGACCACTCTTGGTTAATAATCACCTAAGGTCAGAGAAGTCTAAATACTGATCCAAGTTGTTTTAGAAATTTTTCTCAAATATAACTTTATTGTTTGCCTTTTAAATTGTTTTTATCAATATAACTCACACACTTTTTAAAAAAATCAAATTGTGCTAAAAAGCTTTTAACAACAAAAGTAGCAACTTCATTTCCTTTCTACATGTACATACACACACACTTTATATACCCTAGAGGCAATTATTTTTCAACTTTTTAAGCTGTTTATTCTGTGTGTGTTTTTATTTCTGTATGTCTAAATAATATGCTTATACATACATCTCTTGATTTATCCCTTTAGAGATTATCTGTTATGGTAGACAAAAATTTGAGCTCTCTCACATACCTTTTTCTTTCCCTCTCTGCTCTCCAAATTTTGGGTTAAATCTATAATCAGTGTTTTCATTATTATGACTAATGAAATACTGTTTATTATATATGCTGCTGAGTCTCCCAGCAAAGCAGTGTTTGATGATTTAATTTTGTTTCTTGTAAAACTTTTTCTTTTTCTTGGAGTCACTAATTGCCTCATCTTCTCATTTATTTAGTTTTCTTGGACTCTCCAGCCAAATTTTCCAACACATTCCACTAGCTTTGGAAAACGCTTCTCACTACAATTTTCCACAAAGAAGTTGCTCTGTCAGTTTCCTTTTGTGTTTCCTGGAGACATCCCTCCTCCACCCACTCCAGCTCCCGGGCTGCTCACTGCGTCTTCTGCACAGCGATTGTCCTGGTGCTTCCCTTTGCAACTCTGCATCAGTGGACCGTCACTTTCCGGGGTTCTGTATCTTCCTCTTTCTTGAAATACTCCCTTATTTGAGTGTAGCACATTCTTCACTGGAAAAGGATGCATAGAAGATAATTTTTTCTGAGACTTCATTTTTCTGAAAAGACCTTTATTCTATCCTCACACTTGATTGGTAGTTTTACTGGGTATCAAATTTAAATGAAAATGTTATTTTTACCGATAACATTGAAGTCATTGTTTATTGTCCAATTTCCAGTGGCACAATTGGAAAGTTTTTATCCCTGAATTTTTGTAAATGTCCCTTTTCTCTATCTTTAGAAATTTTTAGAGGAGTACTTTAATCCCCTGTGTGCTAAAGTTCCATGATGATGTGCCACAGTGTGAGTCTTCTTTTAATTCACTGATTCAGCACTTGCAAGGCTCCTGTCAGTC
Organism: Murina feae; assembly: GCA_004026665.1. NCBI lineage: Eukaryota > Metazoa > Chordata > Mammalia > Chiroptera > Vespertilionidae > Murina > Murina feae. The sequence continues at coordinate 28,644 of PVJC01007468.1, forward strand.
AGTTACTGAAAAATTTGTTTATAGAGCTCCTCTCTTCTCTGTTTTTTTTTTCTTTCTGTCCATAATGCTTATTAGTAAGATATTAGATTGCTTCTTTAATTTTTTTTATCTTTTCTCTATTATTTTTCATCTCTGTGCATTTTGTCTACTTTCTGGATGAGTTCCTTCACTTTATTTCTAGACCTTTAAACTGAATATTTTATTCCTATAATATTTCCCATTTGCAGGAACTCTTACTATTTTTATACTATCCCTGTTTTGTGGACACAATATTTGAGAATACTGATTCTAGTTTACTTTTATTAAGTTTCCTTCTCCTTTTGGAATGTCTCTGTTTCCTCCAAGCTTCTTCTTCCTTTTACTTATTTTGGACTCTATCTTTCATATTGCAGGTTCTCCTCAAATATCAGATGTTCCTGGTGCCCAATTCTGTTTAAGAACAAAGCACTAAATGCCCGATCAGGAGCTCTGTGGGAAGCAGATCCTCAGTGACTGGGTGGCACCTGCATCTTTGCCAGGTAATCCTGTAGGCCTAATCTTCCTGTTCTTCCCCTGAGTGGGTTCTAAATACCCAGGAAAGGATCATCTCCCCATCTCTTCCCTGTGGGTTGAAGCTGGGCTGCATTCTGAGCTTGTGTGCCAGAGAGGATTGGGTAAACATTTTCACTTCATTCCCTAGTTTTTCCTTTCTCTCAGACCATCGGTATCTGCTCTGTGCTCGATAAATTCAAATTCAGAGACTTTCTGACTCAGTCTTTTCAGAACCTAAATCTCCTGTCTTATGTTTGGAGGGTGGACATAGGGCGGGGAGCATTCATCATTCTACATCAAATGGTAGAAGGAATTCTGGGATCCACAGATCATTACATAGAATTTTAAGGGAACCCCTTATTTTTAGCTCCACATCCCCAACCTTTAGAAGAACCTGCTCCATTCCAGTACCTTTCTTAGGTGATGGGGTCACCTTGCCTCTCAGTGTGGTTCTCTTCAGACACTGATTTGCATCCCCTCTTCTCTCTCCTTTATTTTATGGCCCAGAATGACAGAGATAACACTTGTGCTTTTCTCATTGTTGGGAGGTGATATTTCAGCAAAGAAAGAATGAAAGACTTGTTACTTGGCCAACTTGAAAGAGGAATTCTTGAGCGCTTCTTGGTGTTGGCCTCAGGACTGCCCAGGGGCAAGTGCTTAAGGACCCTATATTAGTCTGCTGTAACAAACTAGCACAGCCTGGGTGCTGAAACAAAAGAAGTGTGTTGTTTCACAGTTCTGGAGTTAGGAGGCCGAAATCCAGTGCCCGCAGGGTTGGTTCCTTCTCAGGGCTCTGAGGAAGAAACTAGTCATGCCTTTCTCCCAGCTTCTGGTAATTTTCTGGTAATCTTTGGTGTTCCTCAGCTTCACATGACATGCTCCCTTACGTGCAACTGTGTCCACATGTCCCCTTTTTAAGTGGGCACTAATCATATTGGATTAGGGCCCATCCTACTCCAGTATCATCTCATCTTAACTGATTACATCTGCAACAACCCTAATTCCAACTAAGGTCATATTCTGCAGGACTGTAGACTTTAACATAGGAAATTTTGGAGGATGCAATTCAACCCAAAACACATACCATCTGTGATATCTTGTGATTCAGTTGATGCAACATCTCACTTTGTTCAGGACAGTCTCAGTTTATACTTGTCATCCCTGCTCCCTTCCACTCTCAATAGTGTCCAACTGAACAATTAATTGTGTGGTCACTCTATGTATGGTCCTTTCCACTTGCATGGAATTATCAAAATAAAGGCTTTTACAGCCATTCCAGTAGATCTGGACACAAATCTGGGAAACGGTATTTCAATGTTTTTCTATTTTTATATTATGATATGATAGAGATATAAAGATAGAGATATCATTTTTATAAAATTTCATATAAAATATAAGATTACAGCCTGACCGATATATGGCTCAGTGGTTGAGTTTCAACCTATGAACTAGGAAGTCACAGTTCGATTCCCACTCAGAGCATATGCCCGGGTTGTGGGCTTGATCCCAGTAGGGGGTGTACAAGAGGCAGCCAATCAATGATTCTCTCTCATCATTGACGTTTCTATCTCTCTCTTCCTCTCCCTCCCTCTCTGAAATAAAAATATATTTTAAAATAATAAAATATAAGATTACATATATATATATACATATATAATAAACAATACATATTGTTTTAAAACATGCAAAGCTTATTGTGATAGAGTAAAAAGGTGTACAAGAAAAATTCTGTCTTTTAAAAAAATAAACATTTCATTAAGAAAAGAAACAGAACAGAGTTTTATGTTGCTAACAATAACAAACAAACTTCCAGCAGCTCAAGAAAATTGGAAACTCAGAACTGCCAGGGTTCACAAAGGCTCTGAATTTGACCAAATCAGCTGCTTTGAACCCATTTTTGTTATGGGATTGGGGACAACTCAGTTCTTTCCATGGCAACCAACTGTGCTGTCATAAACACTACACAATGGTCTGTCTCTAAATGATCCAGTAGTTGCTGGACTATGACGGAGATAAGATCCTATTAAAAATACAAACGTTGGAACCAACATACCAGAATATGAAGCTGCATAGACTAGGGATTTGCATTATATATAAATAGTCTTCATATTTGGCCTCAGAAGGAAAAGGCCCTGTTTGGTGCAAACCAATATGAATTAATGCTGGTCTTCCTTAAATAGCTCTCCACACAAATCACCAGCGATACTGGTAGAAAAAGTCGTAAGAGAGAAAAAAGCAAATATAGGCAGTTCCCATTGAAGTGTGCCTTTGTCCAAAAACATTACTCCATGCCTAAGGATGTTCTTGGTTAAGAAATATTTCTCTCTTGAAAAGATAAAACTTGTTTTCTTTTCTAATTATAAAATACATTTTTATTTTATAAAATTTAGAGGTGCATAAAACATAAGCAACTGAAAAAGTGTGTTGTTTCACAGTTCTGGAGCTAGGAGGCCGAAATCAAAGTGCTTACCACCTGAGAACTTTTAAACAACTAGAATCATGCTGAACATAGAGTTTTATACCTTTATTTTTTTTCACATAGTATTACATCAGTTGCTTTATCCCATGTCATGAAAAATGCTTCACAAACATGACATTTAGTGAATGTTTAATAGTCTAACATGTGAATGAAGCATAAATTAAATATCATTTTTACATTGTGAGTTATTTTTATAAACCTATTTTTTTCAATATCATGAGTAATATGGTGAGAAGCATATCTATATATATAAAAAGCTAATAGGCAAAGTGTCTCTTTGGGAGTTTGATCGCTCACTATGATGTGCACTGACCACCAGGGGGTGGTGCAGAACATGGTGGATGACCAGCGGTGGGGGCAGGGCTCTGAGGGAGCAAGGGAAGGAAGAAGCAGGGAGGCAGGGAACCTGATTGGCCCTGATTGCTGGCCAGGCCTGGGGCCCCTACTTGTGCATGAATTTCATGCACCAGGCCCCTAGTCCTATATAATTAAGGTGACCAGGGGTCTTTTTTTCTTCTTTTTTTTCTTTTTTTTTTATTATTACTTAAAATATTACGAAGAGTAATCGGGACTTTTTTAAAATGCCAGGGGACATTTTAAAAGCCTAATATGCTAAGTGCCCGGTCATCCAGTCAGCCATTCAACCAATCAAAGCATAATATGATAATTATATGTGAAGGCCACTCAACTGCTCACTATGATGTGCACTGACCACCAGGGGGCAGACAGTCAGTCAGTCCGCTATGATGTGCACTGACCACCTGGCAACAGACACTCCAACTGGTAGGTTAGCTTGCTGCTGGGGTCCGGCCAATCAGGATTGAGTGAGGTGGGCTGGACACACCCTGAAGCCTTCCCACACTCCCTCCCCAGCTGGCCAAAATCCAGCCCCACACAGAAGCTGCTCCCTGGTGATCATTGCACTCCCATAGGGGGAGCGCCGCTTAGCCAGAAGCCGGGCTGGTGGCTGGTGAGTGCAGTAAGCACAGCGGCAGTGGCAGGAGCTTCTCCTGCCTCAGCTGCAGACAGGTAGTAAGAAGTGAGGGGTCCTGGACTTCAAGAGCCCAGGACTGGGATGGGGCCTAAGTTGGCAGATGGACATCCCCCAAGGGGTCCTAGACTGGGAGAGGGAGCAGGCTGGGCTGAGGCTCCCCCCCCCCCCGCCTCAGTGTACAATTTTCAGGCACCAGGCCCCTAGTCATAAATATATCTTTATTCATATTATATATTATTTCTAATGCATTGCTAGAAATAAAATGATTAAAGGTTTTGAATATTTTTAAGGCTCTCTCACTTTAAACAAACAGCCATTTCAGAAGTCTCTCTATTTTTGTTTACATTCCCAAATGCACCATATATTAAATTTTCACAATATAAAGTTCTTTGGAACTTTTATTGGAACAACCTTAAAACCATAAATGAAAAAGGGAAGAATTGCCATTTTTAAAATTTTCAGAAACTTGATATGTATACCCATTTGTTCACATATTATATATCTCAGTAAACTTTTGTAGTTTTTTCACATTATTTCCATACATTCTGTGTATTTTAAATTTTTGTTATATTATAAATAAAATTTTCTTACCACTGTATTTTTAACTAGATATTGCTGAGCTAGAAAATATAGTTACTAATTTTAGAAATATTTATCTCTCTAAACAATTTATTTCATGTTTTTTTTCCCCATAGTGTTATTTTCTTTACAGAATTATCTTCTACATTTGTTCTATTGATTCTTGGAATTGAATAATTCCTAACCCTAGCATCATTACTACATACCTTCTTCTTTTCTAAGATATTATTTACCTATTGATGTTACATATCTAAGACATTATAATATACATTAAACTGATGATTAACTCACTTATTTTCATTAATAATTATGATTTCTTTTCCTTAGTAGAGTTTTGGCTTTATCCCAAAGCTTTGATACATAGTAGTCTCATTATTAAAAGTTAATTTTCTAAAAAGTTTGTTGTTGACTTTATCATTGATGCATATGTTTAGAAAAAATTTTAAATATTTACAAGGTCTGAAGGAATAACTAAACTGTCAAATTTTTGGTATTATATTATAGTCATAGGCATGAGCAATTCAATTTTATATTTTAGTTGTTAATATTTTTCTTTGAGGACAAGTGTATAATAATTTTAATAATTGTTTCATGGAAACTTGAGAAAGTATCTTACCTATATAGTATAAAGTTGAATATAGATAAAATTCAACCTTACACTATAATTTAAATATTTTGTTCTTGTTTTCTCTATATAACCTGAGAAAGACTTAGAATTCTCCCATGACAATTGTGTTTCTGATTATTTTTTCTGCCAAGAACAATTCTTTATATATACATACCTAATAATCACCTAAAAGATGATTGTTATATTTCATCATGGAATTTTATTTAATAACTCTCATTTAATGCTTCTTATATTTTCTTAAAATAGATATTGTCATCATACTGCCTTTGTAAAAAATCTGTTTTATTTTTAAGTAAAAAATATTTAAAATATTTTGATTTATGAAAAACTTAAGAAACTTAGAGTTATAATTTTTAAAATATATTTTATTGATTTTTTACAGAGAGGAAGGGGAAGGGATAGAAAGTTAGAAACATCGATGAGAGAGAAACATCGATCAGCTGCCTCCTGCATACCTCCTACTGGACCAAGGTACATGCCCTTGACCAGAATCGAACCTGGGACCTTTCAGTCCTCAGGCCAACACTCTATCCACTGAGCCAAACCAGTTAGGGCTAGAGTTACAATTTTTATGATTATTGGTGGTTTAATGGTTTGCTTAAATTATATATCCTGATTCCTATCTAAGTTGAAAGGAGAATTTTTTTAAAGCCATTTCTTTAAGGAGGGCACATAGATGGTAGATTTCTGAGTTATTAAATAACTGATTGTGTTTTCCTGCAGTCATCACAGAAGAATAAGAACATAATAATATGCAAATTTCTTAGATCATGTCATTTTCCCTCAAACTTCAGTAGACATTGTTCCATTATCTTTGGGCTTTTTAGTTATACAACTAAAATCCCAGGGCCAGTACCATTGTTATACTTGGGCTGGTAGGGCCTGTACCCCAGGCTCCACCCCTCAGGGGCCCAACACTTTGGAACTCCTTTCTGGAATTTTCTGTCTCCCTCTGGTACCAGAACCATTGGGGAGAGAGAGGTACCTGCATTGTCCAGGTAGGGTCCTCTAAATCCTGACTGCAACCCACATGCCCCCAGTCCTAGGTCTTCCTTTTGAGACTTCTAGTTGATTCTGAATAATTAAAATTTGCAGATGGCAAGCTTGACCAGTTTTTACAAAGCGATCATACCAGTTTAATATATATAATTTCACCAGCATTCTAGAAATCTCTCACAGGCCCCCTCCCAGTCACTACTCCCATAGGCAACCTCTATTGGTGGGAATGACTGGGAGGGGCCTGAGGGAGAAGATTTGTCTCATCATAGATTAGTTTTGTCTGTATTGAACTTAAATAAATGAAATCATACATCAAATACTCCACTGTGGCTGTTTATTCCACTCAGTTATATCTGTGAGTCCATTCCTCTTATAGTGAGTAACTGTAGTTCATTTTTTTTCCTTATTTATTAAGTACCATGGCATGACTATTCCACAACGTTTCCATTCTACCGTTGATGGACATGTGAGCTGTTCCTAGCTTTGCACTCTTATAACTAGTGTGGCACTGAGCATTCTGATATGTGTGTACGGACATATTGCTGTAGCATATATCTCACTAAGAATGGAATTGCTAGATCACTGGGTGCACATGAGCAGATACTGTCAAACAACTTTCCAAAGAGGTTGTACAAGTGAACATTTCCGCTATCAGTACGTGAGAGCTCCTGTTGCTTGACATCCTCACCAAGTTTGAGTAGTGTCAGTTATTTATTCCTAAGTCAGCCATTTAGGTGCATGTGTATTGGTTTCTCACAGCTGTTTTAATTTGCATTTCACAGATGACTAATGATAGTGACCACTTTTTATGTTTTATTAGCCTGAATATCTTCTGTTGGGAAATGCCTATTCAAACATTTTACTCCTTTTAAAAATTGGATTGTTGGGTTGTCTGCCTTTTTCTTATTGACATGTAGAAGTTCTTTGGATACTGTAAAAACAAGCCTTTGTTTGATATATGTATCACAAACAGATGCTTTTTCACATCTTTACTGGTGTTTTCTGATTTTAAAAGTTTGCAATTTTAATGAAATCCATTTTAAACAATCTTTTCTTTTATGATTAGCCCTAGACAATTTGGCTCAGTGGATAGAACATTGACCTGTAGAATGAAGCATCCCAGATTCAATTCCAGTTAAGGACATGTACTTCAAATGCAGGCTCAATCTCCAGTCCTGGGCAGGGTGTGTGCAGGAGGCAACAACCTGTGAGATGTTTCTCTCTCTCTCTCTGTCTCTTCCCCTCCCTTCTACTCTCTCTCTTTAAAAAAAAAATCAATGGAAAAATATCCTCAGGTGAGGATTAACAAACAAACAAAAAAGAACTCAGGAGCCTATTTCAATAGGATCTCATTGGTCAAAAATAAAGCAATTTGACCATATTAGGATAACTTCAGCCTGACTGAAGTGGCTCAGTGGTTGAGTGTTGACCTTTGAACCAGTAGGTCACAGTTCAATTCCTGGTCAGGGCATATGCCCAGGTTGTAAGCTTGATCTCTCATCATTGATGTTTCTCTCTCTCTCTCTCTCTCTCTCTCTCTCTCTCTCTGAAATCAATAAAAAAAAATATTTTAAAAGGATAATAACTTCAATGGACTAACACACATCAAATATGTTTAAAATTCATATATTCATGATAATACAAAACAAAACAGAACAAATATCACTGCTCACTGTGATAAATGTTAAGAAACAACTTGTTTTGAAAACTAACAAGTAAAGGGAAAGAATCAAGTATTTATCCTACCTTTCCCATATGAATGCACCTCAGGTGATGTCCCTCAATGCATACAAATAGCTGATGAACAAAGTAGCTCTGGTCAGAAGTATCCCATCTAATAAAAAAAAGAAAAATGATAAAATTAGAATATCACTGTTTTTCAAGCCTGAATGAATCAACAGACTCAGGAAATAATTATCGAGGATTTCTAATACCACAAAAAGAAAAACAAGCATATAAAATTTAGTCTTTCCCCTCCAAAAAATCAAACCTGAATTCACTCACATTTCTAGATTTAATTACCAATTTATAGAAAATACAGAGGAACAAAAGAATATGATAACCCCATAGGGAGCCAATCAGCAAAATCCAAAATATGCAGCAACTACAGGATAAATGATCCAATTTCTTCAACAAAAATTTTCAAGGTAAAAAGAGCTAGAGGGTGAACCTACCAATTAAAAGAGGCATAGAGACATATAAAATAATTGTGATGTATGGATTTAATTTGGGTTCCAATCAAACAAGTGAGCTGGAAGAAACAAAGACAATTAGGGAAATACATACATTGACTGGATCCCTAACAATATTAAAAACGATTGGTAAGTATTTTGAGATGTAAAAAGTTACATGGTTGTGTTGTTTTCCAGTTATTGTCTTTTAGAGATACTTATATATTTACAGAGGAAATTATATGAAGTCTTGGATTTGCGTCACAACAATCTGGGTGGGGGAAGGAAGAGAACTGGGATGGATGAAATGACATTGGCTGTAGGTTGAAAATGATTGCAGCTGGGTGATGGATATGGAAAGTTTTATTATCCTATTTTCTCCCCTTTGATTATGTTTAAAATTTTCTATATCAAATGTCTTAAAAAGTTATAATGAAAGAAAAGATTCTCTTTACCACAGGAACAAAAATATAAAACACCTAGAAAAATGGATAGGTATATAAAAATAAAACTTTCAAACAATACTGAAATACACAATAGAAGACTTTAACAAATGAAAAAGTATACCATTGGGTGGTAGGTGTCATCATATATAATTTTCCTAACCCTTCTGCAAAATGTAGTCTAATAATAAAATGCAAACCGAATAAAAACACAGAAATGTTTTTTACACCAGATAAATATGAAAAAAATAAGTATACAAGACAAGTCAGAACAGGGAAAAGAAATGATAATAATAATAATAATAATGGACAAAATCTATACATATTCAAGTCTTCTGAGACTAGTGAAGAATATATAGATCAGTGCAGAATACTATACATACTATGCAGCCATTTAGTTAAAAGGAGAGAAAAAGCATACCAGAAACAGGTAAATGAATTTTTACATGACAGAGTGAAAGGAAAAATGTTCAAAGGTGGTTTTAACTAGATCGAAGGATTTATTTTTAAACTGACTACACATTTAGTGAGAAGTTTAGTTAGTATGACATCACAGGGGTACAGATTTTGAATCTCTGTGGGAGAAATGGGGGTGGATAGGAGAATCAAAAAAGATGACATCAAGTAACTGTGGGAGGGGAGGAAGTGGTTTCTCTCTTATTCTTCCTAAGGAGGCTGTAAAAAGAAAAGTGGGCAATTTAATACATTATAAATAAATGAGCATAGATGAAGCATGGAGCCTGAGGTAGCAGGAGTTTTATCTACCTGCTATTTCTTTCCCTTTGTGGAGCGGTGAGGCATGATTTCCATGTTCAAGAATTTCTAATCTAGAAGGTATCGATGCAAAACAAAGACCATAGCTTATGGAACAACATAGTCTTTGCAAGGAAGGGATGTGTCTGGTCAAGCTGTCAGAAACACCAAAACTCTCTCAGCATGTGCCCCTTTGCTGTTCTGGAAGCTGTCAGTTCTTTGAAGTGAACTGTATTTTTTTGGGCAAAACACCAAAGAGTGATGTAAACCTCAAAGCCCGACAACTTGGATCCCAGTTCTAGCTTTCTCTCAGAACGAACACATTGCTTTGTCCTATTAGAACAGCTATTAGAAGATACAGAGAAAGAAACTTTCATGGACTGCATTTGGGTATTACAAGAAAACCCAGATTGAGGAAGAGCTAACTAGATATCTGAAATGCTTTGATTATAATAATTTTCTTAATATTTTAAAAATATTTTTATTGATTTCAGAGAGGAAAGGAGAGAGAGAGAGAGAGAGAGAGAGAGAGAGAGAGAGAGAGAGGAACATCAATGATGAGAGAGAATAACTGATCAGCTGCCTCCTGCATGCCCCCTACTGGAGATCAAGCCCACAACCCAGGCATGCACCTGATCAAGAATCAAACCATGACCTCCTGGTTCATAGGTTGATGTTCAGCCATTGAGCCCACCCCAGTCAGGTCCTTAATATTTTTTATGATTCTATGTTAAAAATACCTAGAATTAGATCCTTCAGGTCTGAAGTGCAAAGAGTTCTGGGCAAAACAATTTTCATGAAGTCTGCTGATGTTTTCAACTGCATCTCAACTACACTAGGATGGTGCGTTTTTAAGTTCCTCCTCTGTTCTTGGCACTGATTTCGGGAGGTTGTAAAGAAGACTAAAACAAATCCCTGCTCACAAAGAACATATAAGTTAGTAAAATATGGATAACCCAATAGCATTACAAGATAATATAAAGTAAAAGCACATAAATGGTGTAAATAAGTAGATTACCACAGTATGTAAACTTGTGCATCATTTGGAGCACACAGAAAAGAGAAACATGACTCATCTGATTTCATGTGAAATTCTATCATGAACCCATGAAAGCTGGGGACAGAGGGTCATTTTTTCAGTTTCTTCTAATGCCTTTGATGTTGGGACCAAGATATATTGTAGAAAATAGCTTTCCAAAGCTCTTCCAGAAAAAAATTCTCTTTTTTTTAAAATCCTCACCCAAGGATATTTTTCCATTGATTTTTTAAGAATGAGTGGAGGAGAGAGGGAAAGACAGAGAAAAATATCAACCTGAGAGAAACACATCAATTGGTTGCTTCTTGACCAGGGCCCAGGCTGGTGAGGAGCCTGCAACTGAGGTACGTACCCTTGACCAGAATTAAACCCGAGACTCTTCAATCCACAGGCCTATCCACTGAGCCAAACTGGCCAGGGCTGGAAATCTTCTGAATAATACTCTCTCCTCCTAGGTACTCTACTCTTCCCCCCCCCCCCCCCACCCACACACCCCTTTTTAAGTGCTTCGGCTTCCTGGAATTTTTATCCCTTTCTCCTCAATTCAGATAGATTTCTGAATTCTATGAGTTCTTGCTTCCTGCACCTAGACTGGAAATTACTTCTAGACAGAAAACTTTAATGATGGCATGACTTACATCAACTGCTTCCCTTTTCTCGGTGATTACAATCTTGTGCCACCTGTTGTATAATATCTGTAAATAGTTGTTTCCTATATTGTGCCCACTTTTCTTATTGCTACAGGCCAAGGCCAAGGCCAAGGCATCCAGACTCTATTTATTCATCATGGTTAGGTACATAAATCTCTTCTCTCCACTTCTGACATCTGACATTCTTCTTTTTTTTGTGTATTGTTTTTCATTAGAGTTTACATTTAATATTATTTTGTATTAGTTTCAGGTGTACATGGTGATTAGACAATCATATACTTTACAAAGTGTCTCCCTGTCTTCCCCCAATATTTCCAATACCTATCTATTCTTCACAAGTAGCCAGAGTGATTTTCTTAACACAAATCTCATCAAATCAACCACAAACTTGTAGGGCCTACTCTCATCTATACCTGCCCTTCCTTCATTTAAAAAAATATATATATTTTCATTGACTTCAGAGAGGAAAGGAGGAGAGAGAGATAGAAACATCAATGATGAAAGAAAATCATTGATTGGCTGCTTCCTGCATTCTGAGGATCAAGCCAGTAACCTGGGCATGTGCCCCAACCAGGAATCAAACTGCTACTGGTTCATAGGTCCATGCTCAACCACTGAGCCATGCTGGCCGGGTCCTTCCTTCATTTTTCACCACTTCCCAATTTCTGCTCTATGCTCCAACATTACTAAATTGCTTCTAGTGGTCTTCAAATATACTGTGGTTTCAGACCATTGCAAATATTCTTCTCTTGACTCAGGATATTTGTTCTTTAACCCACATATCCACTTCCCCTGGCTACTATATACTTGTCCTTCATAACTAATTTACCTTCCTTTCTCATAGAGGTCTTCCACAAAAGTTAAAGTTGGTTTACACCAGCATAATGCTTTCATACGGCCTTGGATTTGCTTTACAATAACCCTCATCATTTTATTACAATTACTTGTTTAATATCTTATCCATTGTTAAATCAAATGGAAGGTTCAGCATTTCTCTCACTAAATCTGCTAAATCTTCAGTGCTTTGTACAGCAGCTGGCAAAGCAGATCTCAAAAAAAAATATGTGATGAATAAATTGATAAAAACATAAGGTAATTAGCCAAATACTGATGGGGGGGGGGGTGAAGCAGAGGGAGGAGGGAACAAACAAAACCTAAGCTCAAAAAAAAGGAAGAATCTTAAAGAACAGCACCTTTCCATTTTGTTCTCTCTGTGGGTCAAATTTTCCACATGTCATTCAGTTTCTCACTTTGTTTTGCTGTGTCGACAGAGGGACTAAGATGAGATAGTGCATTCAATACTTCTCCCTCTTCGCATCAAGAAAACTCCATAAATGCTTCTCCATGAGGGGGTTTTAGAAGCAATCCTGATGAACAAAATTTCACAATAACTGAGCGCAGTATCTGATGATTCTATCACTTTGTCTTGAGTAATTCTGTGGGAGAGAGAGATCCATTATGCCTTAACCTGCTTTTTGTCACCACTATTGTTTTAGTGTCAAGGTAAAAGAATGTCCACAGACTTGATATGATATTTGTCATCCTAATCAAGTCATGTGAACAAACAAAATTAGATTGTGGCAATCAAAGATCTGGAAAGGAATGTTTAGAAGAATTGAAAGTTTACATGTTTTATACAAGGAAACACTTTAATTCAAAAGTTGTGATTCCATTGCCTAAAATGTAAAAGTGACCTGCTTATTTGTCATCATTCAACCTTTATCATTTATCACTTTATCAAAAAATAAAATAACATAAAACTTTTCCCCTTGAAGTGGTATGCTTTACTGCCATATTTAGAATGCCCAACAAAAGGAGGTATTTCCAAAGACTTACTTTCCTTATGAAACCTTCTGTGGGTGGCAAGAAAATCATTTATTCACCAAAGACTCAATGGCATCATAAAAGTGTTCTTAGAGACCATTGAGTCCAATTTCCTATTTTAGAATCACAAAGTGGTTTGTCAATAGCATCCACTGTTTCCTTGAATATTATTGTTTCTCCTTCCGCTATTGGACCTCTGGCCTATTCATGCTTTTCTTCTTTTCTCATTCCATCAGCCTGTGTCTTACTCACCCTCATCTGTAGCCTGGACTATACAGTAGGCATTTCAGCATGGCTCCAACTAGCAAGCTACCTCACCTAACTCTCCAGACATGCCCTATCCACCAGTCCAACCTCACCAACTCAGAGCCAGCCTTGTGTCTTCAAAGTCCTCTTGGGCACTTCTCTGCCAATCATATCTTTAATCCATTAATGTTCTCCTACTCCCCAAATTTGACCATCTTCTTTCAACCCTCATCCATCTTCATCTCTATAGCTATTACCATTCTTCCTGCTTTAAAACATTGGTTCTCAGCCTTGACTGCATATTGCCATCACCTGGAGAACTTTAAAAACTAATACTTTGAGAGTCCAACCCCCAGAGATTCTGATTCAATGTATGGGGTACAGCCATCTCCCCCAGATAATTTCTTAAAGTTTAAGAAGAACTGGTTTAAAACCACTGCTTGCTATTTTCTTGAGATACAGTACTATTCTATATTTCTTCCTCCCTCTCAATCACATCTTAGGATCTGTCACTTGCTAATTTTGCCATCACTCCAGTGGTTTTATCTATCACTACCACAAACATGACTCTTGTGTCTAAATCCAAAAACTTGACATCTAATTTCCCCAAACATACCTCTCTCGACTTTCACAGTTGTGTTAAAAGTCCATTCATTCTCAATCACTCAGACTCAAAGCTATACACTTGGGAAAGTCTAGACACTTAGAGCTTTATTCCTCTTTCTAGCCAGGACCAGGTTGTTTCCTCTCTTCTCCTTGGATGTTTCTCATGCATGGCTTTCTGTTTCCATTTCCACTCTTCCAGGCTTCATGGTCTTTCATGGTTTCCATAATAGCCTCGAAAATGTTGCACACATTAACCATGGAGCCAATTCCTCACTCCACCTCCCTGGCATTTACTAACATCCCACTAAAGTAGCATTCTCAGGGACCCACCATGGGAAGGCTGCAACGAATTATTTTACAAATAATATCCTCCCACACACATGCCCAGCCCACATGACAGTGTCTGGTACATCTATTTTCTTCATAGCACTTGTCACCTTCTAATTTCACTTCACATGTTGATTTATTATGTTTATTGTTATCTGTCCCCTACCATTAGAGTATAAACTACATGAGGGCAGATGATTTGGTCTCTTCTGTTCTTTGATTCTAGTCTCAAGAGCCTAGAAGAGTGCCTGGCACTCCATCTGTATTGCTGAATGAGTTGGTAAATTTCAACCATAGTCAGCAATGGTAAGTCCTACTAGGAGCTCCCTGGCAGAACTCCCTCAAGCCCTTCCCCTCCCTGGAGACAAGTCTTGGCTTCAGGAGGTAGGGGAGCAAAGAGAAGGTGGGGAGAAGAGAAGAGAGAGGAGAGGGAAAAGGGAGGAGGTGGAGAACAGTCATCAGAGGAGACTGTCCGGTATTGATTGTTGCAGGTCTTCCTGTGGTTGTTCCCTGTCCGAATGTGTTTATAAGATGTGGAAATCCCCTTCCCAGTCACTGTTCAGCCCTGCCACAAACGGCACAGTTAGAAAGGACAAGGGCTGACCTACTGGCTGAGGAGGGCTCCACAGGCAAAGCGCCTTCTTCGGGGCCTCCAGGCACCAAGGACGCGGCAAGCAATCTTTCTTCTCTGAGATTAAGCTGGCCTGCAGCCACAGTAAACACCCAATCTCCCTTACAGGGAGGAAAGATTAAATATCTGATTAAAATTTTTGGCTGCTAATTTATTGAACTTGGATGGATGAACCGTGTGAGAGTCACGTGACTTTCCTTGTGTGTCTGCTGTTGTTTTTCCACCGAGAGAGGTCACAGGCTCCGAGGGGGCGTGTGGAGGCTGGTGGGCCAGGGGCGCTCTCTCCGACCAGCTTTGAAAACTCGGGGGCAGTTCTTTCCCAGTTAGTCCGGGAATGTCCACGTCCACGATGGCAGTTTCTGGTCCAACCTCTCACACTCTGTTCTTGTTGCTTTGCAGATTTGGTACATTTCAGCCCTCCCCCGCCTATTGTTCCGAGCCGCCCAGTGAAATGATGTCATGGGCAGCTTAAAAGTATACAGGAAGTCTTCAAAGCTGAATGACTTCAATACACTTTATTCCGTGGACTCTTGCTGCTGGCCGTCTATGGAAACCACACCCTGCAGGCCTGGGGAGGCAGCCCCAGGATTAGAACCCCTCTCCTCTCCTCCATTCTCTTCCCAGCCCACGTGGCCAGTGGGTCCACCCCTCACCTCCATCCCAGGGCCTTGGACCAAGGCCAGCACGGGTAGGGGAGAGGGGGGAGGGAAGCTAAGAGAAAGGAAAGCCAGAGGAATCGGAGGTCAAAGGGAGTTTCCTCAGAAAAACAGGGACACAGGACTCTGAGGAGAACCAAAGGCCACCTTCACTGGCCTTTGGGTGATAGAGGCAGTCAGTCTGGCAGAGCTGCCGTCATGACCATGTCCCCAGACAGGACAAATGACAGAAACCAGAGGGATTTGCCTCTATTGCAAACTTCAGCGAGAGTGCTGCCCTGAGAGTGCTGCCCAGTGATTGTGAGTTGTCAAGCACAAGGCGGTGTTGTAACAGGAAAATAATAGATTTTCTTAGAGGGTTTGACAATTCACCGTATGAGTCCATTACAAAACCTTTGCGAGGTATTAGCCCATTCAACAATGGCCATCAAAAACAAGGCAGAGCATTTTTTGACTTGCCTGTTGCACAGCTGTCAAGGATGGAAACCAGGACTCAAGTCCAAATCCCACATACTTCCCAGCACTCCACTCTGTGCTCAAAATAGGGTCCTGGCTTCCTTTCCTCCTTCCTATTCCTTATAGAAATTTGCCCCAAACTAGTCTTTGTCTGCCATCTAGTTTGTAGTACAGCTCCATCTTCCACGACGACTAGAGCTTTCCTTCGTCCCTCCTTCCCCCCATACATGACACAGAGCTTGTGGTTGGCCCTGGTGCCTATGTCAGTTTGGGTCTGCTCAGTCCTCCAAGGTCGGTCCTTGCTATTGGCCAGGTATTGCCTCGTCATAATGGGGACACTATTGCTCAGTTGTACTAGTATTGAAGCAAGAAAATGCCCCCAGAACCAGGCACCTGATTTCACAAACACGCTTCCCACAAACACCTAAGGCAGGTGGTCTCATTTAAGGTCCACACACAGAATTGAGAGCTCCATTGAAACAGGATAGGGGAAAATTACATCTTTATTTTAATTACCTTTTATTGAAATATAGTATTTCCTCTAATTGTGGATGTAGACAACATACCACATTAATATTACAACATCTGCAACTTTATCACTAACAGAAATCACACCTTTTTTCAAGTTATATTTCAATGTAGCACATCCCTCAAAATACAATTCTTGCTCATCACTACTTAGAATTAGGGTAATTATTAGGCCTGCTGCTAAATCTTGATATTTATTACATTGTTACTAAAACACGCATCATTTAGTATCACAAATTTTTTTAAAAATTTTGATCATGTAGGCCTCTACCTGATAGAAGGAACCCAACCCCCTTTGAAGATTCTTATCTCCACATGCCCCTAATTATTTCTTGAAGCACCTACAGATATTTCAGACTCTACTTCCATGTAATTGGTTTTCTTTATAATCCTAAGTGTATTATTTTACGTGTTTAAAATTTTTTTTTTCTGATAAGGGTTCCATAAGCTTCACCAGATTGTCAAAGGGCTCCTCCATGTAGCAATTAAAAGTTAAGAGCCTAGATGGTATTTTGCTGGAGTTGGAGGACTGAGAAGGTATAAAGGCTTGATAACCTGATAAACGAGGCCTTCCCACTACGTGCTGGGCCTTCGCTCTGGGCAGGCAGAGTGTGGTGGAAAGAAGCCAAGGCCATGTCCAGTAAGAAACGAGGTGGACTTGGGAAGCTGTGTTCACTGCACATCTCGCAGGGTTGCTATCGAGGCTGATCCACACCTTCACACTCTACTCAGGAGCTGTATATGCCAACGGAGCGTGCAGCAGTGTTCCTTCTCACTAAAATTCACATAAGCACTCGCCAGGGCTGCTCGGCAGCTACACAGTCGCACTACTCACCTCCAAGATTTTGCCTCTGGCTATCTCTTTAACTGTAGAGAGGGCAGCAATAGGATGAGCTGCTCTGTGTACAGTTAACAAGCCTGATTTCATGGTACATTTAAGTGGCAACTATGCGCCAGATGTTACACAATATGAAAACCAACTTGAGTACCTTTCCATGGCCCTCAATTTGGGGAGTAGTCCAGTTTGCAATTGGGAGGGATCTGTGTTGTCCACTCGAGAGTGTGCATAGCCCTTGGAGATTTTTGCCCAGCCCATCGGGCTAACATGGTCTGAGCACACACAACATTATTGCCTATTCACTATATGCCAGCTTGCCATTCTAGATTTTCATTGCTCCAAGTCTCCCCTGTGTAGGCAGACATAGCAACACTCATGCCCAATGCTCGTGGACTCATGCCCCCCTTGCATAGAAGGAACCCAATCCCTTTTCTTTTCAAGATTTTTTTCTCTACCAATCCTATTTGTTTCTTAAAGACCCTGGGAATGCTCCAGATATTCTTGTGAATGAGTCTAGGCTGACTCTTGACTACCGCCCCTGTATCCTGCTTCTAGGATCCAAGCCTTCCTCTATTGACTGCGGGCTTTGCTGCCCCATGCCATATGTCCATGGGCACTGCACACCCCTGCTGACCCCTGCCTCTCCTGACTGTGGATCAACTCTTGGGTACTGGTCTCAGTAGTCCAGGCACTTGGCTACTCAGCAGTTGGCTGCAAAATGAGAAGAGTGCCTTTACCCCACTCTCACTCCCACTGCCCATTGCTAGAAGGCAGCCTGGGCTCAGAGACGCTGAATGGCTGGCTCATGGAGCAGTTCCTTCCCTTATACAGGAAGTCCTTCCCACCCTCGGAGGAGCAGAGCCCTCCAAAGCACCAGGGTAAAGACAGTTTCAAGAATAACCAAGCTGGCCATTTTTAGAATTGCACCTTCTCTCCAACTGCAGCTAAATTTGCCTCATTACGGAATCAAATTTATCTGCTTGACATCCCTTTTCTTACATGGAATCCTCTCTTAGAAAGATTTGAAGCCATTCCCCTATAATCTAACTTCTGTTGCCCTGCTCTGCCCTCCCCGTTTTGTTCTCAACACAAATCTGCAAACACAGGACCACTTTCAAGACCCGTTTGACTTCTAAAAGAGGGGTCTCCTCAGTCCCTAGAAAAATGCCTTTACAGTTGACTGGAGGCTGGAGGGGAAAGGACTATCCTAACTCCATGCCCTAGATCTGCCTACATTTAGTAGAACTGGTCTCCTTTAGACCCTCTTGAGGAAACCAAGTTGTATAAGGCAGTGAGAAGAGCTCTTGCTCTAGCTTTCTGGACTTCCAGTACAATCCTGGCATTACAGTGAGGTGGAAAGGACTCAGACTTGGGGATTAGAGTAACACTCCAGCACTCTAGCAGCAGTGTTGACATTTACTAACCTTGACACTTGAGTAAGATTTCTCTACACTTACTTTCTTTTTCTTTTTAATATGTTTTTATTGATTTTTAGGCAGAGAGGAAAGGAGAGGGAGAGAGAGATAGAAACATCAGTGATGAGAGAGACACATCAGTTGACTGCCTCCTGCACACCTGCTACTGGGGATAGAGCTCACGATCCAGGCATGTGCCCTGACCTGAAATTGAACCCGGGACTTCCTGGTTCATGGGATGATGTTCAATCCACTGAGTCATATTCACATTTAGGGTTGTTTTGAAGATTAAATGGAATGCCTAATATACAATACCTAGTACAATGCCTTGCATTAATCGATACATATTAATTCTTATTTTGAATATTACTTTTTAATCTATGCTTAGGTATACTAGTTGGATGCAAAAAGCACTGAGAGAAGGTTTCTGGAATTGCATATCAAGCTTATTTATTAGAAAAATATTTCTTTGCTATTCACTAAGCCCTAAAAAAAAGAAAATAAATAATATGAAATTGTTTACATTATGAAATAACAGCAGATTTATTACTGACTAATCTTTAAAGTAAAATCAAAATTTATAATATTCGATAATAACATATAGGAAAAAGAAAAAGGGAAAAGAGGCAGGGACAAGAATTTATATTATTCATGTACCTTTATGTGCCAAGCAATATGCCTACATTTTTGCTGTGTTCTCTGATGGTCACATTATAGAGAGGACATTGAGGCTCTTTAGATTATTGCTCTAGAATATAATAAACTAGAGGCCCAGTGCACGAATTTGTGCACAGGTGGGAGTCCCTCAGCCTGGCCAGTGATCAGGGTCAATCAAAGCCGTCTCACCCAGTCCTGACCGGGGCCAATGGGGAGGGACCACAGGAGGGCTCCAGGGCATGTCCAGTCCTCTCCCCCACTCCTGATAGGCTGGACCCCAGCATCAAGCTAATCTACCAGGTGGAGCATCTTCCTTTTGGTGGTCAGTGTGTGTCATAACAACTGGTCGAGCAGTTGACCAAACGGTTGACTGGTCAGTCAGACACTTAGCATATTATACTTTTATTATATAGGATGCTGTTCTTTCTTCTTTCACCTTCCTGTGTGTGTCTAAGACGCAGGCCTAACTATCCACTTCCTACAAAAAATCTAGTTCCGTGCCCCCATGGTTCCAATCCTTGCTGGTCTTTATTCCAGATGTGAAGTACCCTGGTTTACTTGGAGAGATGACCATAGACTGCTCTTCCTCGGGTTCCCACTGAGACCAACAGAATCCCAAGCTGGTACTCTAGGAGAGAAGCACTGAGACTGTGCACTGAAGGTATTCAGAGACCTGCTCTACTTGTTACTTTTCCTTCCCTTCCAGCAATTTCAAAGGCAGCATTCACTGTGACCTGCCTTGATTGGGAACCCCTGGAAATATTCTGAACAATGTTCTACTTAAATCTAGTAAAACCCCACTTCTAACAGAGTACTGGGAAGAAAGGGTGGGCAAGAGGACTGATAGGAAGGGGGAAATCTCCATTCTGTGGCTCTATGTGATTTGATTCTGTGACCTTCAAAGTCTGAAAAAGAAAAGCAGGTTGATTCATAAACAACCAGAGACTAAAATACTTTTGATTTCCTTTTATTGTACTTCTGGGAACCAACCAATTATGTTTAGAACTCTGGGTGATTAGGAGGGTATTTTTTGTTGTTTGTTTGTTTTGTTTTTAAGCTGATTCAGGAACCATAGTGAGTTTTCTGGGCTATTTAATTTGACATTTTGGTCTAATTTTTGTCACCCAATCATAAAGGGATAGAAGAGTTTCATCTAGAAAGAAGGAAGCCAATCAGTGACCAAGGCTGCCAGGTCAAACACCAAGAACAAACACAAAGGGCTGAATTCCCACACATCACCCCTGGGCCCATTTCCAGGACAGAACCTGATGGTGAGAGGCAGAAGGGAGGCTGGAGACTCCGCTCTGCTGCAGGACTTGTGTGATCTCAGGTGGCTGAAGTATGCCTTGAGCTTCAATGGAAAGGATCACAATGTTGAGATAGTAAACAAAACCTGTGTCACCCTTAAATAAATAGAGAAAGGAGCCAAGAGTTGATGTGGTCATAATACCTTACTCTTCTATAATACTCATCATGTTCAAAGCATCTTCAGAAGCATTATATGTTTTGATTGATTTCTCATCATAACCCAAAAAGGATTAGCCCCATTTTTCATAATTTTGTGGCTGCCTGCACTAATGTTCTTTTGAGAAAAAAATATAGGAAGTTTAAAAACAATTCTGGAAAGACTTAGGACTGCCCTTCCCACAAAAGAGAACTTTCCCACTATGTACTTCAGGTTCAGAAAAACGGGCTCTGCCATTATCCTTCTAAAACATGTGCACACACACGCACTGGAGAGTGATTGTCCTTACATACTTATTTTTACTCTTATGCTTTATACAACTCAAACCTTGAAGGACACTCCACAAAATTTATTAAAAAATACTTTCTTCTTGCTTTTCATGTTCTATTAAATTTGAGAACCCAATTTAAAGCTAACAGGTAAAGTAAGGGGAGTAACATAGCCCCATATGCTCATAATTTTATCTCATCTTCCAAGAAAGTCAAAACAAAATTCTATCCTCTGGAATGATTCATGCTGACCACTTAGATACCTGCTAATTATTACTATTATTTTGAAAAAATAAAGGTTTTATTCTATTTGTGGTTTTTTTTTTTTAGGTGGTTTATTCTGTAATGTGCATGTGGTTGCAACATATTTTTAAATTGTTTGGACATCGATGTCACATAAATCTTAAATAATGACAATAGATGGCAAATAAGTCTCCATTATTAGTATTATATTGTAGATAGAAGTTGAGATTCCAGCTACAAAAATGAGTTTTCTACTAACTCACAGCAACTTTGTGATTTACTTTACTCATCTACAAAGGTGGTAAGGTAGAACAGGGAGGGAGGCAAAAGACCAGAAGTCTAGCCTTCCTGTGCCTACAACTTTAGGTGATAAATTCAACCTCTGGATAGTGTTCATGAAATGGGGAATAAAAACATTTTACCTATTTGAAAACAAGGAATTGGCCCTCGCCGGTTTAGCTCAGTGGATAGAGTCTACCGACCAAAGGGTCCTGGTTTCAATTCCAATCAAGGGCACTAACCTAGGTTGCAGGCTTCTCCCTGGCCCAGGTCCTGGTCGAGGCTCTTGCAGGAGGCAACCAATTGATGTGTTTCTTCCACATCAATGTTTCTCTCTTTCCCTCTCTCTTCCACCCTCCCTAAAAATCAATGGAAAAATATCCTCAGATGAGGATTTAAAAAAAAAAAAGGAAAAAGAAAACAAGGAATTGGTTCAATTTGTTTATGGTCCTTTTATTTCTTAAGATTTTTAAATTCAATTTATTGGGGTTACATTGGTTAATAAGATTATGTAGGTTTCAAGTGTACAATTCTAGATTTATGGCCCTTTCATCAAAGCATTTAACTCTAAAACAATCTTGTAGGTGAACTCAAACTGAAACCACAAGAATGTGTCTTAAACTTTTTTAAACAGCCAAACTTCTACATGGATTTTGTACGAATACTTGGGAGAGAGGTGAAGTAAATCACAGTCTTTCTGTCTGGCTCTCATAAACTGTTGCTCATCCTAATAAAGTAACCCAAGCACCCGCTATGGATGAAGCACAGAAGATGAAAGCTTATTGCCTCTGACTGAGATATATATGTAAAGACTTGCTGTTGATCTTAGAGAAATTTCCACTTCTAAGGACATATTTTTAAAACTCCACCTTTGCTTTTATGTTTCCTAGGTTACCATAAATGGAACTTACACAAACACTTTATTTGTATCTTCTTCATTTCTAAGATGAAAATGCTAAATTATCTTAGATTCATAACTAGCCTGCTAGCTCCCTGAAATAAATATCTGTTCCTTCCTCACCCTTCTCTTCCACCATCCTCACATCTGCCTTGCCTTCAGAAGGGACATAAAAAATGTTGAACTGCATTGATCTAACTCTCTTATTCAGCTGATGC
>PVJC01007469.1:0-51325 GCA_004026665.1 Murina feae
GTTTCAAATTTCAAAATAGCAGTCTTTGTGGTTTTCTTAGGCTGGGGACAGAGAGGAAGGAGGGAGGCATAAACCTGAACAAAAACTGCCATGCAGACCTGAGTCAGCTGCCCGGGGCACTGAGGGTGGGCCCAGGGAGCTTCCCCTGCGTCTCTGATGTGGTCAGAACTCATTCAACACATGTGGCTTCAAGGCCTCTGGGGGCCCAGGCACAGGTCATGGTCTCCATGGCTCAGACCTCCTCCCTGCATCTTCTACCTGACTGCCCTGCAGCTGGGCTCAGACACCCACTCCCTATGGCTCCACCGTGTCCGGTCCCCAGATGCGCCCAGTGCCCTGGAGGTTACCCATGGTGCATGAACCATGAATTACTCTCACTTTTTTGCATCAGTACCAGCTCCTTTTTGCTCTGAAGGCAACCTTCCAAGTCTGTTTCCACCTGTGTCCCTCTACTCCCCCGAGACGGCCAGCTTCGCTAAGCTGTTTGCTCTGAGTTGCACCCTCAGCACTTTTTCAGTCTCTCTCTGCTTGGACTGAACATATCAAATCTCAGAGTCCTTTGTGTTGGACTCTGACCCCACCCCCAGCCGAAATTCTTCGGAGGCAGGAATTACATTTCACATACTCCACGCGAAGCATAGATGCTCCAGTGGTTTCTTTAACAAACAACGATTCATTTAGCACATGATAGGCGCCAGAGACTTCACTGGTGCTGGGTGAATGAACTAGGAGGGAACGAATTAATTGTGCAACTCACATTTTAGGGAGAAAGCTAGGAAAACACACACGGCGCTGGCACGGGGCTGCATACCAGAACAGGGGCAAGTGTGGAGACTGAGAGGAGGTAATGGGATCAAGGAGTTCAGCTAGGGTGGGGAAGGGAGGTTTCTTTGAGATGGTGACGAGTCTGAAGAGGCGAGAAGCGGCCTGCCAGGCCGAGAGATGGCAGCCAGGGAGTGTTCTAGGCAGAGAGGACTTGGAAGTGCACAGGGCTAAGGTGGGAGAGACTCCGACACTCTAAGGGTGAGGCGAGACCGCTGTGGCGAGAGCTCAGTGGGAGAACATGGGGCACATTGGGTTGACTAGTGTCCCCCTAAAACTCAAGTCCACCAGGAACCTCAGAATGTGACCTTGTTTGGAAACAGGGTCTTTGTTGATGTGACTAGCTAAACTGAGGTCCTACAGGAGGAGCATGAGCCCTGATCCAATGACTGGTGCCCTTACTAGAAAGAAAAACAGGGTCACGCAGAGTCACATGCAGGGGAGGAAGACAGAGGCAGGGACCCGAGTGATGTGTCTACAAGATAAGGAATGCCAAGGATTGCCCCCATCACCAGGAGCTAGGGAGGGAGCAAGAAAGCATCCCCAAGAGTCATCAGAGAGAGAACGGCCCTCACGACACCTCGATTAGGATGACTAGCCTCCAGAACCATGAGAGGATAAGTTTCTGGTGTTTAAAGATGCCAAACACGGTCATTTGTTATGGTGCCCTAGGACAGTGACACAGCGGCAAGGAAAAGACGGAGTTTCATTACTAGTGCAATGGGGATCCATCAAAGGGTGTTGGTAGGCAGGAGCAAGAACGAATTTTTTGTTTTTGAGATTTGATTTTAAAAAGGTGCGTCGAATGAGTGAAAGCAGTCTTCATGCTCACTTTCCCACGTCTGGCCTTCAGGCTCAGCTGCCCGTGCAGCTTACAAATGTCTTCAACAAGGTAACTGCCCACTGACCAGGCACAGCGTGGCTCTCGGGAGATCCACCCTGTGGGTTCACAGACTCTACCTTAACTGCTAGGGTTTCTAACCATTTCCCTGGTGTTCTTAGGCCAAACAGGAGCTTACTTCCGCATCTGAATGCAGCTCCTTTTTCCCCAGATGCATATGTTGTCCTTTGTCCTTCTCTCTCTAGCCCCCTTCATATCTAATGGAAAACATTACACATTCCAAAGTCACTGTTAATTAATGCTGATGTTTGCTTTGCTGACATTGCTGTAAAAAATGCTTATTTATGGAACCAAGGGTTCTTCTAATTCTGAACACAACTTTCAGTATAAGCCTAAAAAAAAATCAATGTATGACTGGGTCCAGGTGCCCAATTACAGCCTGAATTAAGCCATTCATGAGCACTAGCTGTCTGCTGCTTGTGCAAAAACACATAACTTGAGAGGGGGAGGCGGGGGGGAGAAGGGCCAAATGGGGAAATGGGGCAGATGACAGAAAGTTCTGGAGTGTACAGTTTTAGGCAGCCTGATAAAATCTGGAGTTCTCAGCTTCTAAAGGTCTGCGAGAAAATTATTTTCCTTCTTTCCTTACACTGATAGTTTCACCCATAATTCTCATCCATTTGAGATGCAAAGTTTTCTGATTAGGAATTTGGACCTCACTCTTTGCCAGCTGTAAGAAGGTCTTTTGCATCGGAACACTAACACTCACCTAACTAAGATTTGGTAACAAATCTTGTACATTCATTATCTCATTTAAGACGGAAGTTGTTTGCCACTGGTAATAATGAACATGCCAGTTTCATCAATAAATGATCATAGATGTCATATATAGAGTGTCAAAAATCTTGGTTGGCACTTCATAGACATTATTTCTTATAATCCTCTCGTTGTAGAAGGGTGGTTGAAAGTATGAATTTAAAAGCCTGTCACCCTCGGTTTAATTCTGGCTCTGCATTTTAGTAGTTAAGTGACTTCGCCTAGTTGCTTAATCTTTCTAGGCCTCAGTTGCTTCATTTGTAAAATGGAAACCATACAAGTGTCTATTTTATAAGGATTAAGTGAAATCCTGCAATACAATATGGCCTGTAATGATGATGATAAAACTATAATAATAATAGTAACAATTATATAGCATTTACTACATGCAATGTTTAATTGCCTTGGCTGCTTTTCAAAAAACAACTGATCACAAATGTGTGTGTGTGTGTGTGTCTATTTCTGGTGTCTCTGTTCTATTGATCTGTGTCCATGAGTATGTCAATATTACATTATCCCGACTATAACAACTTTATAGTGATTCAAGTGAGGTAGTATAAGTTCTCTAACTGTATTCTTCATTTTAACAGTTTCTTTGGCTATATTAGCTCTTTGCATGTCCATATAAATTTTAGAATCATCTTTTTAATTTCTATAATAAAGTCTCTGCTTGGATTTTCATTGAGAATGTGTGAAATCCATAGATAAATTTTAATAGATTTGACATCTAACAACACAGTTTTCTAATTCATGATTTTAACTTGTCTATTTATATTTAAAAAAATTTATCTCAGCAAAGAGTTTTGGTAACATATTAAGTTTAATGGTTTTTTTTTAAATGCTTGTAAACAATATTTTAAATTTTATATTGAATCTTTCTTTTTCAGTTTAGAAAGGGGAACTGACTATATCAAAGTAAACAAATAATCATTTGTGAAGGAAGATTTTTATATCTTTACCTTGTGACCTTCCTAAGTTTACTTATAGTTCTAGTAGCTTCTTTGAGGGTTTTTAATGTACATGATTATGTTTTCCATCAATAATAATTCTCTTCTTTCTGCCTTTCTAGGTAACGCATCTGTCCCCCTCCCCCAAAGTTGCAATTCTCTGAAGTTTCTCGTTTTATATAGGCAACTATATTAGTATTTCTAATAGCTTTTAAAGTTTCCCAAATGACCTAATATACCTAACTTGTCTCCTCTATTTGAAAGACACAGTGTCTGGACAATTTTGACTATGATAACCAGTTGTATTAATACAATGAATATATATATATATATATATTTTCATTTGAGTAACCTTTCTCAGACAAATTCTAAGGAGCAGCATTTTGGGGCTGAACCTGCTTAAGATTCCCATCCAGTTTCTATAAAGCTTCCTTGCCTTTATATCACACAGTCTAATGGAAAAAAATGAAAAGGGGATTTAGGCAGAATCTCAGCCGCATACTGGTTTTCCAGTTTTCATTATTTAATGAATAATAAAGAGCATCAAGCTAACTCCTGAAAAAGCCGCCTTTCGTGGCCTAGTGACACATCCAACACAAACAAGAGAGACTAGAGGTGCTTTCACACACTTCCCAGCAGTGACATTGCAGAAATACAGTTGCTGTTTCATTCCATTCCTGTTATACCAAGAAGGGGCTTTTCCCAGCAAACGCCAGCCTTTCCCACTTGGTTCTAATGTAAGACAGTTCATTGAAAAGTAGCCCCTGCCACACTGTGTAATGAAATGTTTATTTCGAACTATTGGCATTTTGCTGTGGTTTCTGGCAAGTGCTTGGGCACGTTCACAAACATTCATTCTAACTATGAAGCCCAGGAGAACAGCAGGAGGTACAACTGCGTGGCAGGTGAGAAGTGGGCCAGAAAAGGTTACGTGTCTTCTCCACTGTATGGGAGAGACCACTGGCCTGTGCCAACGATTTTGCTCATCCCATTCTGCCAATTGCTAGCTTTGGGCCAGGTACCTTCTCTCTCTGGGACTGGCTTTCTCTTTGGGAAAATAGGGCATTAGCCTATGATTCCCCAAATCTTTTTAACATTTCACGAAGCTAAATACATGCATTTTCATGTCTGTTCATTAATTCTTTAAGATTTCCCCCCACTTTTTTGTTTATGCCATTATTAAACGCCTTAATACGTCGTGTTTCTCTTTCCCACTTAGCTGCGAGAAGTTTGAAGTCAAAAACTGTCCCACGAGCCCCCCACATTCCCAGGACCTAACGCATGTCTAGTAAGAGTTCCTCAGCAAATATTTGTTGAGAGAATATGAGATATCTAACATAAAATTCATTTCACCAATTCCACTGAAATTATTTCCTGCCAACATTTATTTGTATGTCAGAAGTTAATAGCACACATTTTTATACATTTTAAAATCATCTATGTCATATAATCTTCCCAGATGCATTCAAGCAATTTACTCATTATTTTTTTCCAATTACCGTGTTTGTGTAGGCATTGTGACCGTCAGCGTAGTACTGGGAAGTCAAATGTCTAACACATGTTTGCTGAGTAAATATGGTTTCTTCATGTGACAAATTATAATCATGACACTCGATCAAATAGGCCTAAGGTTTTGCAAGCTTTGAAAACCTGTGCTTTGTTTTCTCCACAGTGCTTCTAGCTGCAGATTAATCTCAGCCTTCTTTTGTACATGTATTGATTGGTTATCCACAGAGAAAACAGTGTTGACTGCATATAATGCAGATGCGTTTGGAATTAAACCAAATTCCTATAGGTATGAAACTCTGTCTGGACTCTTTTTCCCCCTTAGCTTAGAGATGCCCTCTAGTCCCTTTACCTGCAGTGCAGAATTCTAATGCATATTCTCCAACTGATGTCAATGGAAGCTACAGGGGAGAAAGGAGGACAGTGTATAGAACGGGATCCTGATAGATAACTGACAAGTGGAAATTTACCCCAACTTGGCTTGGCCTTCAATCTCTGACTCTCATTCTAGTCAATTCGACAAATCAGAGCAACAGCTTTGGTTAGTTTCATTCTCTGTCTCTGTGTCTGTGTCTCAGTCTATACACACACACACTCACTCACACACACACTCACTCACACACTCACTTGCACACACACTCACTCACACACACACTCACTCACACACACACTCACTCACACACTCATTTGCACACACACTCACTCACACACACTCATAGTGGACAGAACAGTGCAGTAAAGACAGACTTTGAAATCTGGCAGACTTGGCCCTGCCACTTATTTTCTTTGTGACTTTAAATGAATTATTTAAAACATTTTATTGGGACCAAGTTTGTTTATTTTTTCCATGAAGATAATGATAGTTATTTTAAAAATATATTTTATTGATTTTTATAGAGAAAGAAAGGAGAGGAATAGAGAGTTAGAAATATCAATGAAAGAGAAACATTGATCAGCTGCCTCCTGTACACCCTGTACTGGGGATTGAGCCTGCAACCAAAGTACATGCCCTTGACCAGACTCGAACCTGGGACCCTTCAATCGGTGAGCTGATGCTCTATCCACTGAGCCAAACCAGTTAGGACAATGGTAGTTATTTTATTAGTCTGTTTTTGAGTACATAAGATGGTTCAAGTAAACTTAGCATCATGGCAGACATACAGTAAGTTCACAATTAATTGTGATTCTATCTAGTATATGGACTCTCTTGTTTAACCACACAGCTCTCTTCTGATACCTTAGAATAAATAAGATTACTGAAAACCTTTTCTCTCTGGTAGGATACACTCCTGCCTAAGCCGTAAGTAAGTAAGAGACTTTCCTAAATTAGGACTTTAGGAGACTGACAAGGACATCACACTTCACTAAGGGGAAAACACAGGTGAGGATCCTGAAAGAAAAACAGAAGAGTTATAGGAAGACCAAATAAGTGCAACAGAGTTTGGGCATTTGAAGTTTTCACTATTGACTCATGGGGGAGCTCATCAGGCTCTTTCCGAAAGTCTGCTTCGTTCCAGTGTATAGAGAATTCTAACAGGTACAGAGCTCCTCCATCTCTAAGGGACAAGGAGATTCAGCGATTAAGAGAAGGGCAACTCATTGTGAAGTGCTGAAAGCCCAGTCATGAGGGAAGAGATAGAAGAAGCAGGAATGATTGGATTTCTTGTTAAAGGAACACAATTATTTAAAGCAACATTTTCCAAAATGTGTTCTGTCCATAGGATGTCACTATATAATTAGGCAATGGATGAGTTCCTTGATTAATAAGTTAAATAGATTACTCATGTATGGCTTCACAAAGTCTTTAATATATTGAAGTACATTCTAAATCTTTAAGAAGAAAGGGTGTGTCGGTATGATATATAGAGTTTCCTAATCTAACTTGACAACAGAACCCCTTTTTATGAAATATTCATGCCGCTAGTGTTCTATAGAATCTATTCTGGATGCAAGGAGTCAATTACCCAAACACTTGCCAACAAGTAATCAGAGCATCCAAGTAATATAGTGGTAACAGTCATAAGGATGTCACAGTGATATGAAAAGATTGCATTGTGTTTAATATCATCTTTTAAAAGAGGTAAATACCTTCTAACTAGGTACTTTACTTTTAGTAATTCAACCCTAGAATGCCCATGAAACTCTAAATACCATTATAAAGATTGTTAATAGATATTTTATTTTATATTAAAACACTTACTGATGAAATGTCCATCAATAAGAAATTCCTGGGATAAATGATGGTTCAGCCAATATGATGACATACTATTCAAGTGTTCAAAAGGTTAAGATGAGATGAGAAGTCCCTGTGAACACATGCTCAGTGGGAGAATATCCAAAAGAGATGTTGCAGAACTGAAGGAAAGATCATTTCTCATTTTTTCATTCTATGGCAGCCCTGTTCCTTATACCTTGGATTAAGGTCTGGCAAAAAAACTAATTTGAGATTGAGAGAGAGGGAAGTAAAACTATTGCATCGAGTTGTCACTTCAAATTCCAAATACTGGCTCAGAAACACACTGTGCTTGTTGAAGAGCAAGCTGAGATGGGTATAGCTAGTGGATTTTTTTTTTAAGGGAAAGTTAAGCTTTTGCTTACCAGTCACCTGCAGGGGAAAGGAGAGTGGAAAATGACAAGTAGAAATGGCAAGAGGAGCATATGGTCATCTCTCTTCGCTTCCCAAGGTGTTACAGAACATGCTGTTCTCTGGGACCTCCTACTTGCATCGGCAACAAGCTTATGTGCTACATTTGGATCCTGACCCACTGGCTTGAATCCAGTTTATTTCCCTCCTTGGGGGTTAGGGATGAAGGCAAGCTTGGGGCATACATGGCATTGTGAAGATAAATATTACTATACCATTTTTGACCCAAAAGTCTTTTCCTCCTCCTTGATTCCAAATCCCCATCTGTCAAGCAGCTGTTGCCTACACCTCACATGTTTGAATAATGTTTAAAAAGCAAGTTGGACTTTGGGTGCTTGGCTTCCAGTTAGGGATTTTTCTCCATGCACTGGAAATATACAAAAAGAACAAAAAGAAGAAGGCCCTGATTGCTCCCCGATAGAAAAATAGGTCTATTTTTCACTTTAGTGTCTTAGATAACATTTCAACTTCTGTGGAAAGAAACCAGTAAAATCAATGTGGAGATGCAATAAGAATGCCAAGTTTGATTATTTCATGCAATTTATAAGAGCTTGGTCCTAACTATTAAAATACCCTTGAGAGTGGAATGCAAACCATTTCAAAATAGTTGGGCAACTGAGCCTTGGCTGACCCCCTCCCCGCAACCTTGTAAATTTATGAATAACTAATAAAATTTTTAAATTTCTTGGGAACAATGGAACATTTCTCCATTTCTCTAGCCTCCACAGATGCTTATTGGTGGTAGACATACCAGATTCAAGCACTGAGTGAATAAAATATTTGTGGAATGCCTGCCATATGCTTGATAATATGCTAGTTATTTGTAGAGGACAAAATGAGATAAGGTTCTCTCTGGTCTGGACTGTCACATGTACTCTACTTATCCTTTGTTCCTCCAGTTATTGTTCTAAAATCCTGATTGCATTGTGTTCTTCACACCCAACATTTCCTTTATTGTTTATTGAATCAAGTTCAAATGAACACCCCCTGTGAACTAGTTGCAAACTATCTTTGCTTCCTAAACTCTTATCAACCCAGCAGAGAAATTATTTTCCCTCACAACATTTCTAGCAAATTTAGGGTTTCATGTTTGCTCACTCTGGTTCATCTGACTCGATCATTCTTTCCCATGGACTTGTCCCATCTGCATCCTTCAAGCCTGAGATTAAATACCACCTCCTCCAAGGATGCTTCCTTCAGATCCCATTTCTGCTCCTCATTTCCTCCTTTTTGTATTCCATAGTGCCCTTATTCCTTGCAGTTTTCCCCTGAACCAGGAGGTTATGCAATAGATTCTCTTCCTGGAGTGATCAAATAGTCCCTTGTTCTAACTAAGAACATATGTCTCACTTTTCTTTCTTTGTGAGTTTTTCAGCACAACAATCCTTTGGAAAAATTTATCACTTGGCTTCTAAGGCTATGGATTCACTGTCTTATCACATACCCAGACAATCAAAAGCCTTTCCACCTCATCAGTTAGTCTGTCAACATTTTCTCCTCACAACTGATTGTATTCGTCTAACACTGCAAGTAGTTTGGCTGGTCTAAGAAAGAGTTTTATAGGGTTTCCTTTTTTTTTTTTCCAACTAGAAAGGTCCATTTAAAGCAGGAATAAAAAAATCAGTTGCTATAAATGTAGGTGAGGTGGCTCATTTACACATTGTTTCTATCTCTTATCATATACTACAGAAGATTTTGCTGCTGAAATATTTTTCACAAAATCATAAATGCAGTCAATGGATATATCTTATTCCTCTTTATATCCCCTTGGTACCTAGTACAGTGCCATGAACAGAGCAAGAGCTTGTTAAACACTTGTGGAGTGGAATCATTTCTGAAAGATAAGTCCGTATTAGTGTTTCTCTTCCTGAAATGTTGTCACTATTTTATTTCATGAGAAAAACCTAATAGAGCTTCTAAAATAGGATCAAAGTTTCTCTTTGCAACAACCAAGATATGTGTTGTTGTTTTTCAGTGAAAACACAGCAAAAGTAACACATTTTTTTTATGCTGGGCATTAAAATATCATTGGGTGGTAGTTCTCCCCACTCAAGTTAATAGTCCTTAACAAAGAAGCCATCCTACATAAAATACAGGCATTACCTTCAGAGTAGAAATGTAAAGAGCTATAATTTGTTTTCTCCCATTTTTAAAATATAGTACCATCTGGTTTATGCCTTAGCCCTGGAGAACCATTGTCAGACTTCTTTCCTCAATCCATTCTCCATCCCATTCTTACCCTGGAGATATTCCTGTACTTATCATTAATTAGCTCATAAAAGGATGCAATAAACATTACTGTTTAAAAAGGTATTTATTACCTCATAGAAGTATGAGCAACGTTATCAGAACCAAATTTATCTACATCAGGATTCTACAATGAAGCTACAGATTGCAGGCACCATTTGGAATTGGGATATCTCTCACTCAAAACTTTTGCCAGCATTACAGGATTACGCTGGTACTCAGAAGCCTATTACAATTGCCTTCTCATCTGGCACGGATCTTGAAGCCCCAGGTTACTATGCTATACCTCATCAGTTCATGATGGCTCTCGTCTCTGCTTCATGTAGCATGAAGTTGGAAAACTACATTGGACAGCTGGAGTGTTCATATTGTCCAGTTTTACTCATGGGTTCAGAACAGGCCCTTACTCTGGATTCCTACTAAAATGGTTCAGGCAACATAAGAAAACAGGTCCACCTGTAACTTATACTAATAATGGCAAGTGATAGCACAATGAAGGAAAATCGCAAGCATGTCAAACTCGAACTTGGTGAGCTGCTTGCCTCGAGGCATGCAACCCGCCCGCCGACAATGAGGTTGGCATGCTTGATAGGATATGGGGCTAGGATTGATGTAGTGGTGTTCTTTTAAACTTGAGGGTCAAGAGCTCTTTGAAAGATGGGCTAAAATTTGAGCCCAGATAGGAATGAAGTAAAGGAGTGAACAGTGTAAATATTTGGCAGAAAGATATTCAGATACAAAGGTCTTGAGGCAGGAAAATGTTTTAGGAAGACCAAGAAAGTCATATTGTTAAAGTTCAGAGAGAGTCATAGAAAAAACTTCAAGAGAAGTTATAGAAAACAGATTGTGGAAGGCCTTGGATACTGGATTTTATTTTTAGATAGGGGAACCATTGAAAGCTTTCAGTTGATGAAAGTTTGAGCAAGACAAAAGGGAATCAAGAATACTATTGATATAAAACTAAACACTATGGCAAAAATATAAAATTTTATAAATAGCCAAAGGGGGTAGGATCAGGAAAGAAGACACATCAAACAGAGAAACACAGTAAATATGATGGTCACAGAAACTACAATACAATAGTATAGACCTAACAGTTATATCAATACATATGAATGAGCTTAACTCATCTATTAAAATTATTCTCAGATAGATCCAGTAATGAAAATCCAAACCCTATGTTGTATATAAGAAATACATCTAAAATGCAGTAATTTAAAAAGGCTAAAAGTAAAGTAATACACAGATTAGCAGGCAGGTGAAAACAATGAGAAAGCAGGAATTAAAATTCTCAAACCAAGGTAGAATTCAAGCCAAAAGCATAAAATGAGTCCAAGACATTTTATAATGTTAGAAACCATATTTTGCAATGAAACTATAACAAAACTTAGTAGCATTTATATACGCAAATAATAGCCAGTTAGAAGATATAATGAATGAGAAAAATCTTATAATAGCAATGAAAAAGATAAAATATTTAGGAACAAACATCATAAGAAATGATAAAAATCTGTATGAAGAAAAGTATAAACACTCTTGAAAGACACAAAAGTAGATTTGAACAAGTTGAAAGATAATCCTTTTTCTTGCTGAAGATGCCTTAACATAATCAACAACTAATTTTTCAGCATATTAATATAAATATTATCCAATGAAAATATAAGCTTTATTATCAAGCTATTTATATATTGATAGTAAAGTTCACATAAAAATAAATATATATGTATATCAAGTCATTATGTTGTCATCATTATACTTCAAATATCTTATAATTTTTTGTCAATGCTTTACACAATCTATCTATATAAAAGCCTAAGCGATCAAATGACCAAATGACTAGTCAACTGGTCACTATGATGAGCACTGACCACCAGGGGGAAGACATTCACTGCAGGAGCTGCTCCCATAGCCAACCTCCCATGATCAGCCAATCTCCCCCAGTCCTTCCCCTCAATCAGTTTGCCCTGATCAGAGCAGGTCAGCCAGCCAACCTACCATTGGTGGGAGACAGCTGATCAGCCCTGATCACAGGCCAGGCTGAGGCAAGCACCCATGCACGAATTTGTGCACCAGGCCTCAAGTCTAATAAATAACAGAAAAAGTAAATAACAAGGAAAGATAGGAAAACAGTGGGTAGGAAGAGCTATAGGTGGAAAGCAGGGTCTAGTTCTCTGGATATTAATACTGTAAAGCCTCTATAACTAAAACAGTATAGTACTGGCTTAGGATAAGATAAAATGACAAAATAGAATAGAAATCTATAAAACTACAGTATAATTTAAAAGTGATATCTCTCAGCCCTAGCTGGTTTGGCTCACTGGATAGAGTGATGGCCTGTGGACTCAAGGGTCCCAGGTTCGATTCCAGTCAAAGGCATGTACCTTGGTTGCAGGCACATCTCCGGTTGGGGGTGTGCAGGAGGCAGCTGATCGATGCTTCTCTCTCATCAGTGTTTCTAACTCTCTATCCCTTTCCCTTCCTCTCTGTAAAAAATCATAAAAATATATATATTTTTAAAAAGTGATATCTCAAATCACTTGGGAAAAGTGATCTTTTTAATAAAAGATGTTGGGACTAACCATTTTTTTAAATAAATGAGTAAAAAACCCAGATCAATTTTCCTTGTCATATTCAAAAGATACTCTAAATGGATCAGAAATACAAATTTAAAAAATAAAATTTTAGGAGTATTAGAAGAAAATAATGGTGCATTCCTCTATAATCTGGATTTAGGGAAATGTTTTTAACTGTGACTAAAAATTTGAGATGTGATAAAGAATTGACAAATTGACTATACATTACAAAATCATCATAAGCAAAGCAAAAATGCAACTGACAAAGAGGAAGTGTTTGCAGTTTATATTACAGGAAAAGGGCCAACATTCTTAATACACACAGAAAACTTTTAACATTTGGAGAAAAAAATAATACAAACAATTTTACAGAAAAATCAATAAAAGACAGGAAGTGGTGAAGATATATAAACATGAGCCTTGAACATATGAGTGTATATATTTAACTTCACTCATATTAAGATAAATGTCAGTTAAAACTCACTGAGATTCTATACCTCACTCATCAGACTGGCAAAAATCCAAAAGCTTGACAATGCACTTTGTTCCCATGGCAATAGAAAAACAGACTCCTGCATCGCTGGCTGGTAGGCATGCAAAATGGTAGGCATGCAAAATCCTTTGAGGGCAATTTGGCAAAAAATAATAAAACACATATTTACATCTATCTTCAGCCCAGCAATCCCACATCTAGAGATTTATCATGAAGATACACCCCCAGCAGCACAAAAATAAATACGCACAAGGCTATTTATTGCAGTACCAGTTTTAGGAAACTAGTGAAATATCTAAGCATAGGAGGTTGCACAGGATTTCAAGTGCATAGGGAACATTTTATAAAAACAGATGCTATGCTGGCC
This sequence comes from Murina feae, assembly GCA_004026665.1. Classification (NCBI taxonomy): domain Eukaryota; kingdom Metazoa; phylum Chordata; class Mammalia; order Chiroptera; family Vespertilionidae; genus Murina; species Murina feae. Next base: position 13,257 of record PVJC01007469.1, read on the forward strand.
AGAAAGCAAGTCTCAACAAATTTCAAATAACTGGAATCACATTATGTTCTCAAGCTACAGTGGACGTAAGCTAGAGATAAATAACTGAGTGGTACCTAGAAAACACTTCCCCCAATCTGAAAACTAAGAAACACATCACTAATGACCTATGAGCCAAAGAAGAAATCAATAATGGAAGTGTAGAAAATATCTTGAACTGAATGAAAATATTTCGAACTGAATTATAATGAATATAGCATATCAAAGTTTGTGGACTATAGCTAAAGCCATGCTTAGAGAGACACCATGGCCTTGAGTGCATCTATTAGAAAAGAACACAGACTAAAAATCAATTAGCTAAGTATCTTTCTCAAAGAGATAAGGTGGGGAAAAAGCAAACAAAACCGAAAGAATGCAAATGGAAGAAAGTGAGCGAAATTTTAAGAATAATATATTGTACATAGAATTTTTAAGATCCCCAAGTTGCCACTCAGAAAAACCTAATAAAACTGTCATACCCTTGGGAAGGCTAAAAAAGAAAGAGAAGGCACAAATAGCCATTAGTATGAAGGGAATGAAAAAAGTATCGTTAAAACTTCAACTGACAGCCCTGACCGGTTTGGCTCAGTGGCTAAAGCGTCGGCCTGCAGACTCAAGGGTCCCAGGTTCGATTCTGGTCAAGGGCATGTACCTTGGTTGCGGGCACATCTCCAGTGGGGAGTGTGCAGGAGGCAGCTGATCGATGCTTCTCTCTCATCGATGTTTCTAACTCCCTATCCCTCTCTCTTCCTCTCTGTGAAAAATCAATAAAATATATATTTAAAAAAAACACAAAAAACTCAACTGACAAAAAATATCATTGGAAGATATTATGAGTGACATTAGATCAATAAAATAAGAAATTTAGATGATATGGACATTTTCCTATAAAAAAGAAAACTTATCAATTGATATAAGAAGAAAAAAAATCTGAATTGCCCTATATCTATTAAAGCAATTCAATTCATTATTTAAAACATTTTAATTTAGGGGCCATGTGGTTTTGCTCATGATTCCTTTGAAAAACACAAGGAGTATATGACACTGATCATATACAGATTGTTCTATTTCTCTATCAAGTGGTGATTTCTTGACCAACTGAGCACATGGGCATGTTCACTTTGTTAAAATTCATCATGCTGTGTACTGAAGATTAGTCTATTGTAAGTTATTCATGAATAAGAATATTTTTAAATAAAGAAAAAAAGCATTCTAAACAATGAAATACAAAAAAATACACCTTACAGGTGAAGTCCCTTCTGACACCCAAGCCAAATTAAATACTTCTTCCTTGATTTTTCTTCGGAGCATTATCTACTATTTTACAACTATGTGTTGTATGCTGGCATCTTTGGCTAGATCGTGGGCTTCTGTAGGATAGGGGCCATGTTTCATTTACCTCCATTTCCCTACTGTTTCAAACATGACAACACGCAAATTAAAAATTTTAAAAAATAGATGTACTAACAGACTTTGGTACACATACTGCTTGCCAGGTCTTATTCAAATGCCTCAAGTAATATTATCGCTATCACACATCTGTGGCCTTCCTTTATAAAATCCCCTACTTTTTTCATGATATTCACTTTTAATTTCCAACTAATAGAGTTTTAAAGGGATGAAGATGCGTGTGTGTACATGCAAGTGCATACGTGCACATGCGCATGCATGCAGACACGCAGATACAGACACACACACACACATATTGCCTTTTCTTTAAGAGTTTACTTATATTTATCATAGAATTCCAAGGCTACTCAAATGTATAGTCCATGGACCAGTGTCAGTTCACGGACACTTTATTACTAGTTTACAACTGTTACACACAGAAGTTGAGAATGTGTGCTGAGAAATGGGTACATTGACTTGACCCTACCGCAATATCCAAGTGTGTGGTGGATGATAATGTACCTAGTCATTCATAATAGAACTAGTTATTGGTCCAAGATGATTGGACAAAAAAATGACTATTTCCATAGGTAATTTTTAAAGCTCTGCTATTGACTATTAGAGCTAAAAAAAAAAGCCAATCCCATTATTTTACTTATTTTTCAGGCCCCATTCTTTTAAAATGAGGAAACAGAGACCTAGTAGTCACCTAATTCCTGATTGCCAAGCTAATGGACTTTACACTATAATGCCACCTGCATTACTTATATTAAGGAGATTCAAAGATAAAATTAATGTTATTATTGCTACTATTATTAGCCATTGCAGTTGTAGCTACTGCTAATCCATATTCAATACTTTGTAGGAAGAACCGCATGAACTTGTTATTTATATAGGTAATTTCACATGGTTCAACTCAAATGCTGAGAACAATGTCAAGTCCTTTAAAGCCTTAAAAGAAAAGGCACTCAGAGCCAGACTACATGATGTCTGGCAAAGTTAATTAAGTCCTTTCTGGGGTCTGTTCTCACATTCATAGTCTGGTGCTAATGGTAGTACCTACCTCAGAGATTTACTGGGGCTCAAATGGTCCTTGCCATTGGCATGTACCTGGCAGATAGTAAGTGCTCAGTGGATATGAGCTCTTCTGGTTATTTCCAGCATTACCTCCTTAATTAATTCTCAGAACAGTCTGGTGAGGTAGGAATATTTTATCCTCAGTTTATAGATAAAGAGACTGGAACTTAAAGAGTTAGTTAAGTCAGTAACTTCAGCCCTTGTCTATCCAGCTCCAAGCACATTTCCTATGCCTTTTATAGTAATTTGCAATTAAGTGGCAGCTACATGAAACACCCATCGGGGTGTTTCCTCAGAATCACCAGTATCAGAGAGGATCTGGTTTCTGGGATACTTTGATGGCAGGTTATGTAAGAGACAGTGCAAGCTATTTTATATGTTGATTAAGAGAAACTGATTTCACCATGTCTTAAATTTAAGTCTCCTAATTGTTAAGAATGCTATGAGCAATAAATAAGTTGATGGCTACCACCTCTGATTTCCTAACAGTGAAATCTTGTAGCGATTCCTTAGGTATTGCTTTTCCCTTCTAAAGGGCCCCCAAGTTCCAGCAGCACCACCCTGGGATGCTGAGAAGGGAAAACAGTATGGTGCCTGTTAGCTAGAACCTGAGCTATTAAACTTGGTCAGTGTTTTGTACAAGACCAAAAAACGTCTTCTCCTTAAATAGAATGAGTAGTCAAGAAATTCCCTCAAGAAGCAACAAGATCTGATTGAATTTTTCACAATCTTCTACTTTTCTATCAAGTTCAATTGACAGCAAAGGACAAACTGCCTTTCAAATGCTATGAGTGAATGCATCAGCAATGCAGAAAGAAAACGTGGTTATTAAGTAGCAACAAGTCTCTTTGAATATATTTACACCAGCTCATGGAAACCACTGTCATCTCACACCTCCATGACAATCTGTTTTCTAGACTCAGTCTTGCTTCGAGTTTGACAGATGATAATGAAACCCAATGGAACTACCTTTGAGCTCTGACATGTACATCAGCTCACACATTCCTTGTAACCTGATTTTTCCTACACAACCTATCCACTTTTAAAAAATATCTATTTCCTTTTTAAAATATATATTGATTTCAGAGAGGAAGGGAGAGGGAAAGAGAGATAGAAACATCAATGATGAGAGAGAATCATAGATTGGTTGCCTCCTGCACGCCCCCCTACGGGGCATTAAGCCCATAACCCCAGGCATGTGTCCTTGGCCAGAATTGAATCCAGGACCCTTCAGTCCTCAGGCCAACGCTCTATCCAGTGGGCCAAAACAGCTAGGGCTACTTTTAATATTATTCCCAGGCACTCAAGGTTTATGCCTAGGAAATACAGAATTTATTATATATGCAGTATATGTATGTTACACACATAACGTATGTGTTTACAAACACATATTAGTTAAGAAGAGCTAGACGGGCCCTTTGAGATCATTAAGTCTTCTTTGCCTTACAAGTAAGAACTGTGAACCTCAGGCAAAAATGGTATTCAGAAGGCCACATGGCTATGTGGCTTCCAAGTAAAACTTCAGAAATAAGAATGTAGCAAGTACCTACTGTTTCCTGAGGACTGCAGCCACACCACCGCTATCACTGAATACCACTTACTTCATCTCTCAATAAACATGTATTTCATAGGGAACTAAAAGATAAGAAGGAAAAAGGGCTCCAGATGCTTGATTTGTTTAGAAGAAAATTTTAAAACAATATCACTGAATAAAGGACAAATTGGTGATATTTAATCAGCCATGAAGATAGAACTCCCGAGGTTTAAACCAGGGTTTAAGAAGGCCTGGCCAAATTTTTGCTTTTAGGAGAGTAAGTGGGTAGAACCAGCCTCAGAAAGCAACCTGTTTTAGTTTACTCTTGAGCCAGGGATGCTTTCATTCCCTTCTGGTTTGGCAAGGACTTTCAGGACAGTGCTAGGAAAACCAACACTGGACAACAGCTATGAGCCTTGGATTCTGGTTATTGCTTTGTCTCGGTAACTCCGACTTCATTTCTCTGAGTCCCAGCTTCAGCAGCTATGAGCCTTGGATTCTGGTTATTGCTTTGTCTCGGTAACTCCGACTTCATTTCTCAGAGTCCCAGCTTCAGCAGCTATGAGCCTTAGATTCTGGTTATTGCTTTGTCTCAATAACTCCGACTTCATTTCTCTGAGTCCCAGCTTCACCCTCTGCAAACCCGATAGCCACTAAGGTCCTCCTTGACTCTGCCTTTGAGAATGCACATTCCTTCAACTGGATTTATGAGCCCATATGCCCCAGAACGAGCACACCCATCTTTTAGCATAAGGAGACTATTATTTGCTTGCAAACTCGGCATGTGGGTTTCAACCTTCAGTGTCTCAAGAGCTTTTGAATCTATCCATGTGTGAGGTTACCCTGCCACATCCTTTAAGAAGTACGTGCTGACAACTGGAGGACAAATCCCAACCCTCCAAGGTACAAATATGACTGCAATCCATGCAGATGGACTTTAAGAAATAAGTCATCTTATATAATTTTTAAAAGTCATCAGCGGCAATAAAATGACAAATTCAGTAGGTGTTATTAGGAGTCATTATAGGAACATCTTGAAAGAAAACAACATCTGTGATTTGCCTGATTAATGGCCTCATGTAAGAGTGCATCTGTTAATGGAATAACACTCCTAGCACTCTTGATTGTGTATTTGCAAGATCTGGAAACAGAGAAAGGGCTGTTGAAGAAGGAAGGAGCAGGCTGCTGGATGGACTCACAGCGGTCAAGTTTCTCCCCAGAAGTTTGAATTCTGCTCTGGCTGTCTGGACCAGAATTATGTAGCACATTAAGAGCACAAATGAGTTCTACCGTGGATGTGAACATTTGCAGGCTAAACAACAACCTGTGCAGGGATTTAAAAAACCTGACTTTTCACCTTGTGGTTGGAGACGTTTGACCCCAACCTGAGCAGTGTGCCATAGGAGAATGGGTGCTCACCTCAGACCTCCCCGTGTGCATGGGGCTTTTTTCCTGGAGCAAGTAATTAATACTCAGAGAGTAAATACAGTTTTCTCAAAGCATCAGTTTTCTCCTTAGAGCTCAAAGGAAGACCAAAGTTCCCACCTACCGCTGAAAACTACTGCCCTGTGACAGCCTCAGTTAATCAAGATGAACTTGGGAAGCCACACAATGATCTCACTCTCCTCCACAAAGCTGTAGTTTCTTTCTGTTTTGAGAACATGGCATTAACCTCATCTGTTTCCTTGGGCCACACTGGATGACTGCGGGATAGATTATTTGTTATAGAAAGTATTAAGGTACATATAGGGTAGCAAGCTCTATTATATACGGAAGTAGCATTTGCTATCAGCTTGTCCTAATGAAATCAACTGAAGAAAAAGACAACATTCTGTTACAAAAGGGATGTGGATCTCACACCCAGCAAGCCGTATGAAATTCCAAATGTGGCATGAAGAAAAGTAGTCCTGATTAAAACCTTAGAATCGGCGGTAGCTACCCTACGGTAGAGGAGGGAACAGGTTGTTTTACTCACCCCAGCAAAGCCGGCGTCCCTTCTGAGCCGGCTCCAAGAGAAGCTACAGAAAACAGGGCTTGAACGTGGCATCGTTTCTCTTGTACATCTCAGCTAAAATGTCATTTCCCGTCATACGGCGTTTTTCATTTCTCTGATCATATCTGATGGTGTCAAGGCCAGGCCTAAAGCTAACTCTCCCTTGGAAATTCAGAGAAAAAGATGGCCTGGACAGAAACAACCATGACCAGTAAAGGAAAAGGGGAAAGTAAGCCGCCTCCCTTGGGCCGCCAGAGAAAGAGAAGAATAGCACGTCTGTGAGGGTGGGCCCCAGGCCCAGACAGCGAAGGCACTTGTTCTCGGTTCGGCTGCGTGTTTACACAGCACCATCACTGTTAGACGTGGCTCGTGCATCCATTTCTACTTTCTGTAATTCAATGAGCCGGCGATATAAAAATTCATAAGCAATTTCCTTTCTACAAATGGTACAAAAATGACTTTGCCCATCCACCTTTGGCAATGCATGGAATTAAGTGTGACACAATTATAATCTTGTAGCTCTCCGGGGGGGGGGGGGCCTGGATTACAAGTCAGTTGCTGGGTTTCAAGGGCACTTAAGAAAACACCCTCTGCAGTGACTTTTGCATGTGCTCTGGTGATGAATTTGCCTCAAAGCTTCAAAAGTTTCACTTCACAGTGGTCAAAGTTCTTCTTGATTATTGTTTGATTAAACAAAATAAGTAGGAACAATGTATTATACGTATGGATTACGTGAATGCTTCAAACATACAGAAAATCAGGATTATTAATGGGCTTAATGAGAGCTTTGATTCCTGCCCTAAAAGGAAATTTTCATGTATAAGCTTTTATTCTGAGTTTTCTGTAACGCTACTAGTTGGGGTAAATGTCATGAGTCAGTTGCCCTATTGATGGGTAGTTATTGGTGGGTCCATAAATACAAGAGAAGGTAGAACAAGCAGCATGCCTATTTTCTGAGGGAAGCAAGAGGGGTGTATTTCTAAGTGTGGGAATAAAAGGAGGTGGGAAGAAATTAATATAATTTCATGATAATCCTTCTCGATGATCTTGGTTGGTTGCTAGGGTAACTGAGTACTATCGGATGCTATCAGACTACTCAGAAGAAACACGGATACAGAAAACATTTTAGAAAAGATAAATCATCCACAACATCTAAACATCTGAAGAGCTGAAAGACACAGGCTAGGGGTTTTTAAGAACATGAAAATTTTCCAACACTTTTGATAGTCTGGAGGTTTTAAAAAGGCACTTGGCATTTCACATTTCTCCATCTGCTAAAGAGAGGGGCACTTTGCAAGTCCTTGCTCCTTTCCTCCCTTTTCTCAGCATCCTGTGGCTTGGCACAAGTGTGACTAGACTCAGACTTGGTTAATCACAGAAAGTTGGCCCCTGAAGGTAATTAGAGGTCATTTAGTGCTGCCTCCTTGTACTGTGGGTGAGGCCACAGACACCTAGAGAAGTTCATGTCTTAAGGCCACACAGGAAGTTGGTGGCAGAGATGGGACCACAGACCCCACAACCCCACTCCTGGGACCAGTGCTCTTTCCCTCGCCACTTCCCCAGTCAAGAGGGAGGCACACATCATTTTGGGACAAGAGCTTGGAGTCTCTCTCAGGCTGCCATGCTGACCAATGATGACAGTCCTCAAAGGACAGGCCCATTTTGTGAGAATGATTATGGAGTCCTCAAAGCACAGGCCCATTTCCTGAGCTGCTTGGTAAGTGTAAATAATAACAGAAATGTTATTATTTACTAGTACCCAATTTAACTCATTTAATTCTCCAACAACTTTAACAAATTACCATAATTATTCCCATTAAAAAATATTAAGATTAGTGGGGTGATCACAGCACAAGGTATAAAAATGTAAAATGGCAATATTGTTCACCTGGGACTAATATAACTGACAATACTATATATCAACTATACATAAATAAATAAGAAAATACTCATGAAATTTCCCCACTTCAAAAGAAGTTAATAAACAAAAGAAGACAAAACAGGGTTATAAAATTCTTCAAACAAACTGAAAGACAATAGAAAAAGTTGTAGAGAAAAATCTTCTTATGATGACTTTGATAAGTCAGTGCTCACTTGTCTGAATTTTAGCTATGAGAAATCAAGGGTCTTGATGAATCAAGGGCTTGTTCACTAAACAAGCAAAATGAAAGTGATACAAAAGAAATGCAGGGGTTTGTTTTATGCTCAAGGAGTTTATTGTAATTTACCTGGAAGAAATAAGATTATTTACCACTGAAAATATTAGATGTAATTTAATAAAGAGATTAGGCTTTAATCCTTTCCCAATACTTTTTGAGTACTAGGCACTTTTTCAGCTATTTTTAGTATGGAATAGATCCTCCTCCATATCTGATGCCCCCAGTAGTCAGTGAATTTATGACAGTCAGAGATAATGACCAATCAGTAGGTGCTTAATAATAACCTATTTATTGAATGACTGAGTGAGGACGCAGAGGATGGGGACAACTAAAGGCAAAGAGGAAGAACAAAGGTGGAAAAGTTGGGAGGAATAAAAAAAAACACACTAAAGAATTAAAAGATAGAATATGACTTTTAAAGATAGTAAAATGAAAACAGCTGGAGAAGAGGATGCGTGTTACCGAGTATTGGGACATTTATGAGACAAATGAAGGGTTTCCATTTTTTATGAAAAATGAGCCAAGGAACCTGGGTTCATTAGGAAGAAGAGTCAGAATAGTATTATGGCTAAGAGTATGAACTTCATCAGACAGATCTGAGTTTGAATTTTGGTTCCATCATGTACTAGTTATGTAATCTTGGATAGATTACCTAACCTCTATTGAGCCTCAGTTTCCACAACCATAAAATTTTGTAAAGTTACTATAAAAATTAAATGATAAAAATGTATGTAAAGTATTTCACATAGTGTCTAGTTAGCTTAGAGTAAATCCATAAAGTTCTGGTTCCCATAATTATTAATGTTACTATCATTATTACTCCTCTAGGCAACAAGAAGCCAATAGGAGGTCTTAAATTGGGATGGTGATTTGGGGTCAGATATTAGTTGGCCAAATGCATTTGATGTTAATTAGGAGGAGTCATTATAAAGGAGCCAGAGCAATAAGTTAAAATACTCCCCTAACAGTCCAAGCACAAAGAGCATCTACAGAACTTACATTTCAGAGAAAAAGACAGAGAGAGAGAAAGAGAGAGAGAGAAAACATCAATGATGAGAGAATCATTGATTGGCTGCCTTGGGCATGCCCCATACTGGGGATCGAGCCTGCAATCCGGGCATGTGCCTTGACCAGGAATCGAACTGTGACCTCCTGGTTTATAGGTCAATGCTCAACCATTGAGCCACACTTATTTTAAATGAAGCAAGCTATTGGCTTTAGTGTGAGGCTTCTTCTTTATTTTAGAAAACACACAGAACTGGGATTTTTCCTGAGCAGCTAGCCACATAGGAGAAGGTCAATAGGATGAATCTCAGTTGTTTCTAAAATTGTTTAATTTTAATAACCTGTACACAAATCCAAAACACAGGCCAATCTCCATATATAATACTCTTGACTTGGTTCAGGAGATCAATGACAGAGGGTGGAGAACATTCAGAGTGATGCTATCGCTGCTAGTTTAAAGTGAAATTTCTAGTCGTAGTGTCTATGATGCATATGTGTTTGTGTTTGAATGGAATAGATGTGAATCCCTTTCCAAAGAATGAGAAGCTTTTTTGTGTGCATCTGTGCAGATAGGTGTTAATGCAATTTTAGTCCTAAACACCTTCAAACCTCCCTTGTAACACAAATGAAGATAGCACAGCTTAGGGTTTTAGGTAGATATATACCATTGTTTTCTTGGAAAGGGTGCTAATTTTCATTACATTTATTTTATCATTACTTTCCAGTTATGACAATTGATATAAATATTCCATTGATGAAAAGTACAAGCTTTTAAAAAATAAACTTAGAAGTTAATTTAAATAACTATAAGATAAATAATAGTCATGTGGTTAAGTGAAAATTTGAAAAGTAGAAGGCAAATGACTAAAATTTGGGAACCAGTGAATTCTTTCATTTATTACGAAGGTATTTGCATATAAGAACAAAGCACTCTACTAAATGTTCACTAAATGCTCAATAAACGTATTCACTTAGGGGGAAAAATACTCTGTACACAAATTTGCATGTTTTGGTTGGATAGAAAGCAAAAACCCAGAAACCTGACAAATCTCTCTTGTGCTGAAGTAGAGGTATGGCCAAACTCCAAGCACTTTCAGAGGTGGTGGCAACAGCTCCGCCTCCTTTTCTGATTTTAATCCTGGCTACCCTGTTTTGCATTATGTTTGATCCCACAGGCCACCTCTGCTCCTTTTGGGAATAGGCAGAGTATACCAAGGGGAGGTGATTAATCAGTATTTGTGGAATAAATGAATACATAAGTGAATGACTAAGTAAGCAGAAAAGAAATGAACTGAGAATTGCAAAGCTCCAACTGTTCCCAGCTCAGCTCTCCTGTTTCAACAAGGAGAGAGGGTGCAAGGAGCCCACTGTGATTCTAACAAGGAAGGTAGCACCGTGCACGGCCTCCATGGGAAACGGCAAGTCAGAACGAGCAGGAAATTCAAGAAAAGGTCGTTCTTTAGTGAGTGTCTTTCTTCTCTCAGATGTGTGTGTGTGCAGGGCTGGCTGGTAAACCCACACAAACAATGGACCCAGAAAACGATCAGGCAAGTCAGAGGAAGCCAGAGTGTGTGGGCACCTTGGCTAAACCTCCAGACTAACTGCATCGATTCCTATTTTACAGGAATCATGAAAATAAACGTATTGGTTGCTGGTAGAAAATGATAAAATCCCATTTGAGTGGCAACCCAGCCTGAATTAATGAGTGAGCCAAACATGACCTGTCTTTGATCTCTACTCAGGAAGGACATCGGGATGACACTAAAAGCTCTAGTGGGGACAAGAGAAAGTCCCTGGTGGCCTAGTGAAAGTTGTTTTCATTCTTTTTTTAAAAAATTTATCTTTATTGTTCAGATTATTACAGTTGTTTCTCTTTTTTCCCCCCATAGCTCCCCTCCTCCCAGTTCCCACCCCACCTTCTGTCCTTATCCCCCCACTGTCCTCATCCATAGGTGTACAATTATTGTCCATTCTCTTCACGCACCCCCAACACCCTTTACCCCCGAAAATTGTCCGTCCACTCCATTTCTATGCCTCTGATTCTATTCTATTCATCAGTTTATTCTGTTCATCAGATTTTTTATTCACTTGATTCTTAGATTCACTTGTTGATATGTATTTGTTGTTCATAAATTTTACTCTCCTTTTTCTTCTTCCTCTTCTCAAAGGATACCTTTCAGCATTTCCTATAATACTGGTTGGGTGGTGATGAACTCTTTTAGCTTTTTCTTGTCTGTGAAGCTCTTTATCCAACCCTCAATTCTGAACGATAGTTTTGCTGGGTAAAGTAATTTTGGCTGTAGGTTCTTGCTATTCATCACTTTGAATATTTCTTGCCACTCCCTTCTAGCCTGCAAAGTTTCTGTTGAGAAATCAGCTGACAGTCGTATGGGTGCCCCCTTGTAGGTAACTAACTGCTTTTCTCTTGCAGTTTTTAAGATTCTCTCCTTGTCTTTTGCTCTTGGCATTTTAATTATGATATGTCTTGGTGTGGTCCTCCTTCGGTTCCTTTTGTTTGGAGTTCTCTGCGCTCCCTGGACTTGGAAGTCTATTTCTTTCACCAGGTGGGGGAAGTTTTCTGTCATTATTTCTTCAAATAGGTTTTCAATATCTTGCTCTTTCTCTTCTTCTGGCACCCCTATAATTCTGATGTCGGTACGCTTGAAGTTGTCCCAGAGACCCCTTACACTATCTTCATACTTTTTGATCCTTTTTCTTTTTTCTTTTTCTTTTTTCTTTTCTGGCTGGGTGGGTTTTGCTTCTTCATATTTCATATCTTTGACTTGCTTCTTGCGATTCTCTCGTCTGCTGTTAGATCTCTGTATATTATTCTTTATTTCAGTCAGTGTATGCTTAATTTCTAGTTGGTCCTTTATCATATCCTTGAGGGTCTCATTAGATTTATTGAGGATCTCACTAAATTTATCGGCGGTCTCACTAATTTTATTGGCAGTCTCTAGAAATTTCTTGAAAAACCTAATAACCGTGGTTTTGAACTCTATATCCTGTCGTTTTCTTTCCTCCATTTCTGGTATTTGTGATCTGTTTCTTTGTCTCCACATTTTGGCTGCTTCCCTTTCTGAGTTTGTTTTCATTCTTATTGGTGGGATGAGTCAGAGACCATTGGAGAAAGTATCAGAGGCAAAGAGAAACACCAGAGTGAATCTGACCATTGTTCTTGACTCTAGCTGTTTGCACTTCTTATTTTGTCATTAACAATTTACTAGTACATACATGTCCTCTCTCTCCTTCTAAGTTGGAATCTCCCAGAAGGCAGAATCTACTTTCTGATTCACTTTTGTACTGTCCATGGCACTGGTTGAGACACAACAGATGCTCCGTAGGTACTGACTCAATGCACAAAGGAAAGCAGACATTTGAATATGGCTACAGCTGTTGTGTAAATTCTTTCCAGGAATGTGTGAGCACTTACTATAAACCAGACACTACTTGTAGCCACTGGGAGAAATGGGAAGCATCAGAGCAACAGCCTCACTTCTGAAGACATTTGTAAACCAGTGGCTGAGATAACCATGAACACTAGTAACTTTCATTCGACTGAGAGCATGAGAAACAAAGTGAGAGGACACCAGGGGATGTGGGTGCGCAGAAGAAGAGGAAACAGATTTCAGCATTGGGGTTGCTGAGGGTAGGGATCAGGGAAGGCACATTTGATGGAGGCTTTGAAGGATGAAATTCAACAGGAATAGAAAACTGGAGAAGGATGTCCCAAGAGAAAATTATACCAGTGATAAAATCAGGGGGCAATTATGCCATAGACAAATTGGGAGGTGGAACAGAAAAGAGTGTCCTCACTGGGGGGCTTGGCCAACCTGCAAACAGCCATCAGCCCCTCACCCAGGCTGGCCAGGCACACCAGCAGGTGGACATCCCCTGTGGGGTCCCAGACTCTGAGAGGGCATAGGCCAGGCTGAGGGACCCCCCGGCCCCCCGAGTGCACAAATTTTTGTGCACCAGGCCCCTAGTATTTATATAATGCTATTTATATGAAATTTCCAGAATAGAAGAGTTTATGGAGACAGGAAATAGGACTGAGGAGAAGAGGGGTGCATTCTTAATGAGTACAAGGTTTCTATTTGGGGTGATAAATGTGCTAACATTGATTGTGGTGATTGCTGCACAACTCTAAATGTACTGAAAACCATTGAATATACTGAAAACTTTAAATGGGTGAATTGCATAGCATATCAATAAAGCTGTTACATATATACACACATAAAAAAAAGAAAAAAAAAGAAAAGAGTGTCCTTTGGCTTTTGGAGTACTGGGTAGTTTAGAGGGGCTACAGTAATGTCTAGAATGCAGGTGTGTGTGTGTGTGTGTGTGTGTGTGTGTGTGTGTAGATAGGAAAAGAATCAAGGAGTTAAAAGATCACCTTGGCACAGATTTCAGAGAGTCTGTAAAATCGGGTGAAGCTATTTGAGTGCAACTAAAGAATGAAGGTTGTCAAGAAGAAGCATGGCACCCTCTAAGTGGCCCTTTAGGATCTGGACACAGCAATCCACTCAGCTGACCAACAAGTCTAGGGAAGAGTTATTAACATCCTCTGCTCCAGGGTCTTCCTTTTCTTCCAGGTGTCACGGGTGCACTACCCACAAGGGGACTCCAGAAGAGAACAGCTCACACAAGGAAAGGCTCCCAGCTGAAATGTCATCCTCAGGAAAAAGAAATAATGTAAAAGGGAGAGGCCTTCTAAAGCCCCAGGCACATATGTCTCCATTTCACGCGGCTCTTTCTTTCTTTCTTTCTTTCTTTCTTTCTTTCTTTCTTTCTTTCTTTCTTTCTTTCTTTCTTTCTTTCTTTCTTTCTTTCTTTCTTTTTAAAAAGCTATCTCTGAAAGTTTGCCATTTAAGCGAATGACCTAAGCATTTATTTTACCTTCCAGCAGGAAGTGTATTCCTGGACAATCAAATACCCAGAGTTGATGAGAGAAAGCTCCACTTCACAAAGGAATGTCAGCCAGCGAGGGTAGACGAGTAACAGAATTAGAGAAAGCTCTGTGCAAGCTCCAATGTCATTGATTTAGGAATATTAAAACTACCAAGAGAATAGAACCACAAACAATGAATAAAGCACAAGTGAGATCCCATTGTTCCTCTGCTCAAAACTCGGCACTGGCCCCCACTGTACTGAGTCAGAGCCCAAGCCCTCACCCAGGTCCCCAAGATCTCACGCTATCTGCCTCATTCCTTCTCAGATCTCAACCTCACTATGACCTCCTCACTCTTGTTACTAGTTTTTGGACATACCAGTCATGCACCCTTCCTATGGTCTTCTACTCACTGTCCCCAAGGTCTGTATTGCTCTTCCCCCAGATATCTGCATGGCCAACTCTTTCCTCCAACAGTCCCTGTTAAGGGTCAACTTCTCAATACCCTATTTACAAACACTCATTACCCTGTTGCCACTAGCATTCGTAGCCTCTATTCCCCACTCTTTGCTTCTTTTCCTTCGGCACTTAGGAGCTGCTAACCTATGATATGGTTTCCTTATACTTAAGCAGAGATTTTTGTCTTCTGTTCTCTGCAAAAATCTCTGGCATCTAGAATAGCACCTGGAATGAAGTAGTTGCTCAAATATTTGTTTAATGTATTGAATAAAAGGCTCTGGGTGACTCACACTTGACAAGTAGCTCTCCAACTGTCCATGCATCACTCAGTACAGATCACAGGTGTGGACTGGCATGAAGGGGCACCCTTGGCCCGTGGGCATTCACTACCATAAATATGTGAGAGGTGGCACCTCATTAGAGGACACAGAGAATGTATTAATGCTGAGAAATTAATGAACTTGGAGACAAGAAAATCAGTCTTCTGACAAAGGAACCTGTTTTTTAAAAAAAGACAAATGCAGCAGAGGCCAAGAGAGAGGGTAACACCACTGCCCCACTTGGTCTCACTGCTTGGAAGATCCAGGGTTCTGCTTCTGAGAAACTTCATTAAGTAGCTAACAGAAACCCCTTACTGTCAGGCAGTGTGTTTGAACTTTGCTCATTTTATGAGCCATTCTAAAAACCAGCCCAGGTCTGCATGCTGATGAAAGCTATGACCGTACTTTTTATAAGTTTCTGTAAGTTTTTGAGGACTTTTGTGTGAAGAACAGATGCCCGTGTTTGTGCGGTGCTGAGTCTGTTCCTCTTTTCCAAATGTTCCATTTTGCCAGGACTGTCTGGGTCTATGACTTGTCCCTCAAGTTCCTTTGCCAAGTGGAGAGGAGCCCACCACACTCTGGGTGACCATTGTGGGCTCTCTGTCCCTGGCCCGGGAGTCACACCAGCACGTATTCTCCACCCAGTGACGTTTCTCCATCTCCTCCTCCTTTTCTTGGGTGACCTATTTCCTTTGCAAAGGCCATTAGCTTAGAGCTGGGACACAGGTCTAAATGTGCCCCAAGGGTCGTTTTAATAGATGAGTTTTGATAGAAAGAGACACATCGATTGGTCCTATTGATTTCCTCATGTAAGCTAGTCTCACAGTTTTGTAAACCTGGGAAAATTATCGAACTTCTGAGTTGATATCTGTACAATAGGGATAACACTTGTTTTGTAGAGGCAAGTGCCCGGACTTGTGCCTGATAACAAGCTTCAGTATAAAATTGTCATTTGTTATTTTTCCTCTAATAAAAAATAATGTAGAGAGAATTTTATTATAATAATTATTTTATAGCTATTCATGATAATTTGCCTTTATCAGAAAGTTAACCTTTTAAAAATTTATGTGTCCATTAATGAGACCAGTAATCTTTAATGAATCAAGTTGTGTCATTTCTCTGGCTGAGACTTCCCTATGGCTTCTCATTGCATTCAGAGTAAAACCCCAAATCTGTCCAAATCCTTTATGGACTCTGTGATCTGGCCCCTGCTCACCCCTCCAGTTGTGTCCTCAGGCCTCTCCCTGTCTCTCCTGCTCCAGCCACCCTGGCTCACTCTTTCCCCGAGGCCCCAATTTCTTTTCAGCCTAGAACTTTGTTCTCCAGGCTTCCCCAAGCCGTCGGCTAAGAAAGAACCTGCTACAAATGTAGTTGTCTGCTTCCATCCAAGGCCATGCTTTATGCTTTATATTAACAAGGAAAACCAAAACACAAGTTTTGTCACTGCGTGCTTTCTGTCTTCCTTCATAAGTATTTATTTATCTGGATATAGTCAGTCCCCCTTTCTAAATGGTGAGCTTTGGAAGGCATGGAGCCTGGGCTGTCCAGCCTTCCCCTGCATACACAGCCACCCACAGAACCTCCCTTTGTTGGCTGAGTGAAGCCAGCATTCCTCTTCAGTGGTGGTGCCAAAATCATCCCCAACAAGCCTCATTTCCAGTTGCACAAGGAAGTCGAAGTGATAGAGTTGATAAGTAACGTTTGTATTACATGAAAGAATATCAAGAAGCAGCTGCTTTGTCAGAGTGGCTTAGGGCTGGGCTGCATCTCAGTTTTTAGTGAGAAATAGGAAAAGAAACCATGAACATCCACTCCCAGAAGAAAGGCACTCAACAAAACCCTCTTACACTGGGAAGGAAATATACAAGGTGACACTACAGTGAGTCATTAGGGGCTGGTTTTAGATATGGCAGAAGGAAAGGCCTCTCTATAGAGATGATATCTGAGCTGAGACTTGGAAGTCTGGAGATTGGGTAGGAAGCCACATATTAAATATTGGTTTTGGAAATGAGTCAGCTGGCTCAGTCCTTTCTGCATCCATCAACAGACCTGGCACATTGCAGGAGACCAATAAATTGTTGAACTTGATTCAGACAGTAGGTTATGGAGCCTGAAGTTATCTGCAAAGCATTGCGTTTTATAGACTCCTCACTCAAACTCCCCAAAAACCACAGGCCATAATCCTTTAAATAAAAACCCCACATTCTGCTGGTGAAAATGTTCAGTGAACTTGCCTGGTGAGGAACAGAATTGAGCTCAAAGCCCATCTGTGTTGGGCAAGCTCCAAAATGTACCTGCTTCACCCATTCTTGAAGGAGCAATGGTATGAGCTCACGTACAACAGGGTTTAATGCAAGAAGTAAGTAAACATTAAGCATATCACTGTTTCTATAATGAAAATTCATAATCAAATGTTAGATTCACAGAAAAAATTTCCCCTCTTTTAAGTATATGGCGAAATTCTATAAAAAAAAAGATCATTTTGGAGAAACCAAGATGGTGGAACAGGTAAACACCTGAATGACTGCCTGGCATAACCATTTCAAAACCACAACGAAAAGAAAAAACGGACACGACCCAGAACCACAGGAAGGCTGGCTGAGTGAAAATTCTACAACTAGAAAGAGACTGAGACTCAGAGGAGCTGCGGAAGCAAAGTATGGAGGTACGGAGGCATGCACAGGGATCAGGAAGAGGGCTGGTGACAAGACGCAGTTCTTTTTCAATCCGGAGGGAGCCACAAGCTCCCAGCGGCTTTGACCTCCAGTTCCAGGTGAGTTTCTGGGGGCCCAGACTCATACCCGGAGAAGTTGGACTGACTGGCACCAGGAGGAAATTCAAAACGGGTTTCTCTCGGTGCTGCTTGCAGCGATTACTGTGAGACACGGAGACCCAGTGTCTCTTAGCACAGGGCTGAGAATCAGCCATAGCTGACTCCCCAAGACCTCGCCCCACCCAAGCTGCTCGCAGAGGCTTTTGCACATAAAAGGCTGAGTAGCCTCAGGCAAAGGCTAAAATAGCACCTCCTTGGAGATATAAGAGCCAGCGTACCCAGTGGTCAGAGTGGTACCATCCTAAATACAACTCCTCAGATTCATAAGGGACACACTCAGGGGGCAGACTCAGTGAGCACCAAAGCCCCACTGAAATAGCTTTTGCCCCATAAAGGTGTCTCCAGCACAGTTCTCCCACTGTAGACACAGCTGATTCTCATAACCAAGTGGCTTGGAGGTCAATTCCTCTCAGTGATCACCTAACACAGAAAACCACTCTATCAACCCAGCCAAAATGCAGAGACAAAGAAACAGATCACAAATGACAGAAATGGAGGAAAGCAAACAACAGAATATAGAGTTCAAAACCACAGTTATAAGGTTTTTCAAAAATTTTCTAGAAACCGCTGATAAACTTAGTGAGACCCTCAATAAATCTAAGCCTACACTGACTAAAATAAAGAATATTATACAGAGATCCAACACCAGACTAGAGGAACACAAGAATCAACTCAAAGATTTGAAATATGAAAAAGCAAAAAACACCCAACCGGAAAAGCAAAAAGCAAAAAGAATCCAAAAATATGAAGACAGTGTAAAGAGCCTCTGGGACAACTTCAAGCGTACCAACATCAGAATTATAGGGATGCCAGAAGAAGAGAGAGAGCAAGATATTGAAAACCTATTTGAAGAAATAATGACAGAAAACTTCCCCTACCTGGTAAAAGAAGTGGACTTACAAGTCCACGAAGTGCAGAGAACCCCAAACAAAAGGAATCAAAGAGGACCACACCAAGACACATCATAATTAAAATACCAAGAGCAAAAGACAAGGAGAGAATTTTAAAAGCTATAAGAGAAAAGCAGTCAGTTACCTACAAGGGGCACCCATACAACTGTCAGCTGATTTCTCAACAGAAACTTTGCAGGCTAGAAGGGAGCAGCAAGAAATATTCGAAGTGATGAACAGTAAGAACCTACAGACAAAATTACTTTACCCAGAAAAGCTATCATTCAGAATTGAAGGTCAGATAAAGAGCTTCACAGACAAAAGAAAGCTAAAGGAGTTCATCACCACCCAACCAGTATTATATGAAATGCTGAAAGGTATCTTTTGAGGAGAGGAAGAAGAAAAAGGAAAGATAAAAATTATGAGCAACAAATACATATCTACCTACAAGTGAACCTAAAAATCAAGTGAATTAAAAATCTGATGAACAGAATAAACTGGTGAATAGAATAGAATCAGAGGCCTAGAAAGGGAGTGGACTAACAATTTTTTGGGGGAAAAGGGTGTTGGGGGTGTGGGAAGAGACTGGATAATAATCGTACACCTATGGAGGAGGACATGGGGGGGGTAAGGGCAGAGGGTGGGGTGGGAATTGGGAGGAGGAACAACTGTAATAATCTGAATAAAGATAAAAAAAGACAATTTTTATAAGAAAAAAGAGAAATCTCATTGCTTCAGTAATAGCTCAGAGACAGGCTAAGGTGTCCAAAAAACATCCTTATCATCAGGAGAGTTCAAGAACATGGACTGGGTGGGCTTGGCATTCTATTTCGTAGGCTGGGCTTGTGATTGATGTGTTACGTGACCTCAGAGAAATGAGCTCACCACTCTTGACTTCAGGGTCTCTAATGGTGCCCTTGCTCTTGAACTCTCAGTAACGTGAGAAATTGTGGCAAATGTGTGGGTGAGAACCTGTGGGGGCAAAGTTCCCTGAAAATGAGACACCCTGGGCATTTAAGAGATAAAGAATGGCAGTGTGGAACGTGGTTTTGAAGTCTGCTCTGGGGGAAAGGAACGAAGCTCATGGTGAAGAAGAAAAAAATAACAACAGGGTAAGAACTGAAGGTGACAAAGAGAAAAATGGGTGCATCTTTGCATTTCCCAGATGGCCATAGACTCCTTCATGGCCAGTTTTTCCTAATTTATTTTTTCCCTGTAGGACCTGTCAGAGGGTCCTTACATAGAGTAGATAATTAGATAACTGATTGGTTAATAATTTGGAATATTCTGAGAGCTGGGAAAGGACACTGTTACTGCAAAGACATGGTAACTGATAAGTGACAGACTAAACTAGGACACAGAGCCAGATGACTAAAGGGATCCACTGTGTAAGCTACAGGAGTTTGTCACCAGCAATTAGCACAGAAATACTTCACGTGCGGGAGTATACACAGAAGGGTCAGCTGAAATCTGATGGGTGCATGTGAGTACAGGCTATGCGTGTCCATGGGAGGCAATGTTTGATTCAGAAGAGAAATTGCACCCACCCAACTACTTTCCACCTGACATTCATTAAGCACCCACTTCGTGTCCCATTGGACACAGGAGCCAGGATCTCGAAACAAAACAACTCTGCCTTCTTCTAGAATCTATTAGATCAACTACCTTGCCCCCCCAAATAATAATATGAATAACTATATTAATAGCAGCAGAAAATGGCTGAGAGTTCTTTATTTGCCATGTGACATTCTAAAGAGGAAGAGTCTCAGGGACCTTCTAGTCTAAACATTACATGTAAGATTATGGATCTTACAGGTAGGAAGGCGGAGACTCACCAACAGGCTAAGGCTTATGTAGCTTCATTGTGTCAGACCCAAGACCTGAACCTGGTCTGATGACTCGAAGTTTCTAAGTCACTAGACTGGGTCCAGCAAAGCCAGTCCCTGTTCTAACTGTAGTGAGACTGAGGTCTTGGCAGGCACCGGGCTTTGAAGGGATCTCATGTATGGTCCCCAGCTCACCATTCAGGAAACATAGAGAGACCTCTTCCAGCAGGCCCTAGTACACAAACTCTCACAGGCTCAAACATATTTTTTTTGTCTCCAAGGAAGTGGGCACCACAGAGCCCTCGAGAGACCAGAACCACAGAGCCCACTCCCAGTAAATGGAAGACTTGCATTACCATGAATCTGCTTTTTCCTGTTGCCCAAAAGACTAACTACCTAACCATTTGACAGCCGGCCCACTGCACATGAAATATTACAGATGTCTTGATGAAACTTTAATATCCCTATTGTTCTTCCAGTTGGCTCACTGCAGAACGCTGCCAGTCATCATTTAAGGAGTCGCTGTCACATGCCTGACAAGGTTACAGCCTGGCTGATCCCTGCAGGGATCACACTCCCAATCACAGCAAAACAGGAGCAGAGCATGGCCCCGTCTGCCCACCTACCCAGTCTCTGTGTTCCTTGTGCAGAGTGGCTGTAAGCCTCAGCTCTATGGGCATCCTAGGTCAGCAAGGTCTGCAGCAGGCATTGAGGGCTGTGTCTTTAGACCAGGAGGTCATCCCTGACTGGTGACATAGTTAGTGTCTGCGAGGTGACATGTGGAAGTCAGAATATCCATGGGCTGGCCTCACCTGATGCTTTTGTCACCAAAGGCATGAAGACTGAGGGCCTCAGACACCACTCTTGCACTTCTTCCCAGGACCAGGGAAGATCCCAGTGCTTTTATTAGTATTCAGGATGCTAGACATGGTTATGTGTTGTTGTTTTTTTAAAAAGGAGCTTAAGTTCAGAAACTTAATAGTATAAAGGCTCTGGAGTTAAATTGCCAGGTAGGAGTCTAGCCTCCTAGCTGAGCTGCTACTTAATCGCTTTGAGTCTTATGTATTTATCTACAAATGAATATATGAGTAGTACCTACACAACAGGGTCACTATGAGGAGATGAGGATGCCTGGAACTTAGTTATTATCCAATAGACACTCAACACAACAGGGTCACTGTGAGGAGTATGTGAGATGCCTGGAACTCAGTTATTATCCAATAGACATTAGCTTTTCCTCTCCTGGGTCCTCACCATCTAGACATAAAAGATGGGCAGACAGCCCTGAAAGGTAATGACATTATGGTCTCTCTCTCAACTCCCCCCCCGCCCCAGGTATATATAGGGTAGGGCAAATGTAGGCTTACAGTTGTAAGTATGTGAAATCTTGTATTACTAGTTATTAATTATTGTATTATTTTCCATGTGAACAATTGTAAACCTACGTTTGCCCCACCCTGTATATACATGTATACATATGTATTTATGTGTATATATATATATATGTGTGTGTGTGTGTGTGTGTGTGTGTTTGTATATCAGTAACATTAGCTGTGATATATATTTTAGCTAATGTGATACCTTGTCAAGCCTGCCAGCCCAAATTGCCATATATATTTTGCCAACATCAGCAACAGAGAAGGAAAGGGATGAGTTGATTCTTGAATTGCCCATGATAATGTGTCTATAATGTTCTTAGGAGCGATTGGTATGTAGCAAGCACTCTGCAAATGATAGCAATTATCAGCTTAAGAACTTGGGGGCTGCTGGCACTTCTGTTACCAACATTAACCATGTGTTTATTTTCATGGGGACCTTATGCTTCCTTTAGGTGCCCACGCAAGACAGCATTGCTTCATGTGGCGTCTGACTATATAGCGAGAGAGGCGTGGAATGCCACCTAAAGAGGGCCTTGGGGGGTACTGAGACAACTTCCTTCTATTAACAAATGGGACAACTGGGACCTAGAGAGAGGGGGAGATTCCCAAGGCTATACAAAAAGTTGATAAATGGATGAAATTCCAACAGGCTAGAAGAAAAATAACAAGTAACAGTTATCGAACAATAACTCTAGACTGTGTATTATACCAAGTGCTTACAACAAACCTATAAATTAGGAATACTATTAGTCCCATTTTATAGATAAATAAACTGAGGCTTAGAGAAGTCAAGAAAATTGCCGAATGTCAGAGAGCTAGTTTGGTTCCAGAGTGTGTTCTTGACTATAACACTACACTGTGTACGTAAGTCTTGAGAATGCAGTTGTAAACAGAGTTAATGCACTAGATATGCTCGGCCATTGGTGAAAAGCCTCTTGGGATGGCCTGGATTTGCATCTGGGCCTCTTGTTGGACAAGGAGTGGCCATGTTGTGTTTATACAGCATGACCAGGAGAAGCTGTTGTGCTGAGGAGGTGGAGAGGAAGGTTAGAAAGCACAGGCCCCTGAGGGCATCTTTGAGGTGATGCATCAGCCCTGGACTGCTTCTCTCTGCACTGCTTGTTTAAGTCATTGGAGTTGGATCATATTTTATTTGTATTTGACTTTTTCCTAATGTCTATAGAGTGAATGGACATTTACTAGTTGTGGTTACTCAGGCTCCACTCTTTCTCTTCCAGCAACAGCACCCAGACTTCCTTTTAAAGAACTACTACTTCTCTGTATGGAGCCTTGTCAGGTTTGCCAAGGGGTGGCACCAAAGCCAAATAGTTTCCTGTACTCCTGCCATGGAGCCCTGGTTGAGTGTCTTCTACAATTTTATTTGTTCTTCAGTCTTAAAAAAATTATATGTATATTTGATTTCAGAGCGAAAGGGAGAGGGAGAGAGAGACAGAAACACCAATGATGAAAGAGAATCATTGATCAGCTGCCTCCTGCATGCCCCACACTGGGGATTGAGCCCACAACCAGGCATGTGCCCTGACCGGGAATCGAACCATAACCTCCTGGTTCATAGGTCAATGCTTAATCACTGTGCCATGCTGGCTGGGCTGTTCTTCAATCTTTACTTAATTCTAGAAATTACCCCACATCCTTCCAATAAATCCCATAGTTTCTGAAGTTAGGGTCTACTTCTGTTGCCTGCACTAAAGAACCCTCCTTGTACTTATTTAGTTGCACAAGATTGACCTTGAGTAGTTTCCGCCTGTAGGGTAATGTGCTCAGTTCTTTACCTGCATAATCCCATGTAGTTCTTACAAGGTTCCTCACAGTTGGAACTGTTAGGTCCATTTCGGAGGTGGGGAAATTAAGGCTCCAAGAGGTTAAGTGGTTTTGCCATTGTCATACAGAAAGTGGCTGTGGCAGAGACAGTACTCACCAAACATTCAGCCTACCTCACATTCAGGTTGGACCCTTGTAACGAGTGCTGGCCAATGGCCTGTGAGCGGCAGTGTGACATGTGCCACTGGAGGCTGAGGCGGTTAAGAGCTGGTGAATCTCCTCGATTCCTTGCCACCTGAAGACCTTGGAGGATGGCCTGGCTACGGGTCGAAGAATGGTCTCCTAGTCCGCATTGGACTGTGATATGAGAGTGAAGTAAGTTATTACCCATGAAGCCACTGAAAATTCATGGTTTATTTGTTATACGTTTACAGTTAATTATCCTGCCCAAAGCATTGACAGAGTGAATTGAAATCATTTCTGGTTCACTTCTCGAGGTTTTATCTTTTAACAAAACAACACAGAACTAAGAGAGGAGATAAAAAGGATACCTACTTAAAAAAATGACCCTTTTCGAGCTCTCTGGTCCTTGCCTGGGCCTCTCGGGAAGACATGCCTTTCTGTTTTCTTGATCTGCAGTATGAGGGTTGCCATAGGAGGTGATAACTACCTCTACCCTTTACTGAATGTTCACTTGCTATTGGTGACTGAAATAGTAAATGGAAGATGTTGGATTCAAACCTTGGAATATCTGATTTCATAGCCCAGACTCAGGCTCCAAATCTCAGTGCTCCTAAGTGAGGCTCACTTGTCTCCAAAGAAGAGAAGACTGGAGTCAGCTTTGTACTTTTTCTCTCCCTCCCCCTTCCCGCTCCCCCTTCACAGAGATCTCATTACAGAGGGGGCCCTGGAGCCTGTCAGGTTGGAGCATCCTTTACTCTGTCTCAGCAGGAAAGCAACAGCGATCTATCTGGAAGGCTTGGAGGCCCAGAGCAGAGAACACCTTTGGTTACCTCCCAGCTCCCAGCATGAGGGGACTCTGGTTATCACCCTTCTAATGATTTTGCTAATTTTATTCCATTCATCTCCATCAAAGGCTCTGCTGAGAAGTGGGCAGGCAATGCAGGTTGATGCTTAATATTGATTCCTTTCCTCTTCTGGCCAATCCTCCCCTGAACTCTTTTCAGATCCAACCTTTGGTCAGGCCCAATGGGCTCCAAGTTCTGACCCCAACTTCTTCCTAGCCCACCCACCACCCTCCGCTTCAGGAAAGCTGGTCTCAGTTTAATATATTAAATACTAATCAAATCTCTACTATGTGCCTGGTACTATGCAAGGCTCTGGGGATTGAATGTTGGACATAAAAACAAATATGGGACCTGCTCGCCTCAAATGGCCTGTGGTCTTGTGGGGGTCAGACACAGACAGGCAATCAGACTAAATTCTGATGGGTCAGTCTGAGGGGGCTCTAGGAAACCAGCAGAGTCACAGTAACCAGAACTGTCGGGAAGCCTTTCTCAGCATTCTAAAGAGTCAATTTACTTGTCAAAGAACTCAGAAAACAAATTGTTGGGAGAGGTGAGTGGAATAAGATGCAGCATATATTCCTTTTGAAATCCTAGTTCCCAAACAAGACACGTAGCTGCTAGGGACTCCTCTGTACAGATGGTGTGGCAAGAGAGGATTCTGCCACAACCCTGCCTTTTTATCTCTGGGGCTTTTTATCAACCTTCAACAGGGACTATGAGACCTTTAAAAGTATCAGTGTTTCTGGGCTCTTCAGCTTAGCAGCACCAAGGCCACATTCACATCATGGGGACAAGGCAGTGTCAGTACCCAAATCTCCTGCACCAGCTCCTCACAATGGTCCTTTCCTCACAAGGCGCCTAACCCAGGTAGGGTCAGAGGTCACTTACCTCCTCACCATCCTCTCCCCTTCTCACCTGCCCTATGTCCAGCCTGTGCCTACATTGCTCTTAGTCCTCTGGCCTGGAGGGCCACCACCCCATCTCTTCTAGGTTTACCCCAATCCTGCCCAGTTCAGGCCTCTACTCTCTCCCCAGCCTTCCCCACAAAGCCTTCTGGTTGCTCCAGTTTCATCCTTCCCTCCTCTCTCTCTCTCTCTCTCTCTCTCTCTCTCTCTCTCTCTCTCTCTCTCTCTCTTCCTCCCAAAGACATACATTCTGGCATCTAGAAAACATAAAACCCTAAGAACATTCTACTTGAAAGTTATCCCTGTGAGGATTATGCTCTTTAAGGCAAAACTACGTCTCACTGAACCCCCTATAAACTTCACAATGCTTGGTACAATGAGGGTCACCTAGTAGACACTCCTGAAATAGTAACTAGCTAGGCATACATGGCACAGTTTAAGGCATTCAGCAGGTGCTCACTACATAGTATGTTATGTATAGAGCAAAAAGAGGCAGACTGATCTGGGCCACAAATTGCCCTCGATTCTCACATGTGGGAAGGAACAGGACATTATGGCACCAGATACCTAGATGGGCACTTTGTCTAGTTTTGTATGGAAAGTATTTTTTTTTGTGTACACTGTCTCAGTAGAATATGATAACAGCTTTCTGAGTTCTCTACTATTATCTTGATATAGTAGATGAAGAAAATAATGACACTGAAGAGTGATTTCATGTCAGCTGTGATACCAGAGCCCACTGCAGAGCGACCCATCAGGACTTTGTTTCCATCTTGACTATTTCAATATTTTAGTAACTAATGTTAACTTATATGGCTCACAATCACTTCTATTTTTTTGCTTCTGTTCGTAAGACAGCTAAGCTATGCACACATGCTCATCTCTAATTAGGAGGAAAAGAATGTTATCAGAAAAGCTAGAACAAAATCACAGAGGAGCATGAGGGAGTGTCGGGTTCCATCTCGGAGGCCTTAGCTGACCAGTCAAAGCTACTGTGCACTCCCTTGAAGAGATCTCATGCCAAAACCACAGTGTTTCAGTGACCTGGAACAAGTCACATCATCTTTGGGCTTTGGTTCCTGCGTTTGTTAAAAGCAGGGAACTGGGCCAATTAAAATCCAAACTCATTGGAGCCTACGAGGCCCTATATGATGTGGCCTTGGCCATTTCTCTCGGGGCCCCTCCTTCGTCCTGTCCGCTGTGCTCTGGCCACACTCTTTCTCCTCTGACCCTTGACAAACTTGTGCCATGGCCTTTGTGGTTTGCTCTTCCCTCCATCTGACATGCTTTCTCAGCCTCTTCTCTTCAGGATGAGATTGGTTCCTTTTTGACATGTAGGTTTCAGCCCAGACAGGCTTCTCCTGACTCTTTTAGCTAGTGCTGTCCTCCATTCCTTTGTTTCACTCACAGGATTCATCACTTTCTAAAATCTCCCTTCTCTGTGTGTATGTTCTCAATCTCTTTTCGATAAGGAAAGCTCTAGGAGAGGAGGGACTTTGTCATTATCTTTTCTTCTTCCATGCTCCAGTCCCTATCCTGAGAACAAAGTCTGCTACATAGCATATGCTCAATAAATACCAACTGCCAGTGCTTGGATAGGTCTCTCTCATTTTCAAAACACTCTGCCAAGTTTAGTCTCCTCACGGATTCACTATCCTGGAAACAAAGTCCCACGTACAACAGCCGATCTGCACATTATGACAGAATTCTTTATGTGATTGAAATGTTTCACTCCATTACACAAGGCAAAAGAACCTCTTCTCTAGAGGAAACACAGATAGGAGATCTCTTCCTCCTCTTCCCATGGAACTGGCAGCAGAATGAAAAGATCCAAATTCTAGCCCCAGCCCCATGCTGTTTGCACCCTCCAGAAGGTCTCTTAACCACCCTCTACAACTCAGTGGAACCAGCTGCTCCTGGTGCCCTTCTATGACTGATGGGGACAGTGGATGCTAGAGGGATCCCCGCTGGCTCCTTTTATTTCTTCCTCACCCTCAGAACTTTGTTGGACCACAGAGGAGGAGTAGGCACCAGAGGTGTCTGTCATGGGAGCGCTGCTTCCCAATCTTAGCTTCAGAAGGACGAGAGCTGCACATCCCCAGTTTCAGTATTTGCAAGCTGGTCTCTCTGAGCTCATCATCCCAGTCCATCTATTACCTCCCTCACCTCAGGGCACACACCTCTTGTCCTAATTTCTCTGATGTGCAACTCACTTCTTTTACTTCTCCCTCGCTAAAGGCCCCGAAGAAGAGAGTGCTGGCATAAACCTGAGGGAATGTGAAGAACCTATATATTCTTCCCCTTTTATATGTTCTTTATGCTCTTGTACATCTATTATGTGGCTGACAACTTGCACTGATCGTAATGGGTTATTCATGGTGTGCCGTGCTAAGGGGCCTGTGTGTAAGGTAAATGGAATTATTTGCCGTGGAAATCCCCAGTCCAATCTCTTAGTAAATTGCAATCTTTGAAACCAGGTCCCTTTGGAAGGTGCTTAAATAAATGTATACCTTGTTTGAGATATTTGCAGCAATTCAAGAGATGTGCTTTCTAATATAAATGTAGATTGGCTTTGCTCTATTTGCCATAAAATTTAATTAGCCATCATTTATCAGAACCTGTTAATAGCCTGGTTATTTATTATTTGACAGGTTGGGTTGAGTTTCTAAAATACTTACCCCCCCCCAAAAAAAAAAACACCCAGCTATGTGCCACTTACATATACATACCTGTATATTTGTGTCTTTATTTACATATGCATGCATTTATTTCTGAAAGAAAAGTAAGCAGCCCTTTGTGTTTTGCTTGGTTAGATTAAAAGAAGGGCCTCTTATCCTTTGAGAAAGCATGGAGGGACCTGGAGAGTATTGTGCTAAGCGAAATAAGCCAGTCAGAAAAAGACAAGTATCACATGATCTCACTCATATGTGAAATCTAATGAACAAAAGAAACTGATGAACAAAATATATCCAGAGACACAGAAGCATAGAACAGACTGTTGAATCTCAGAAGGAAGGCTGGGGTAGGTGGATGGGAAGAGATCAACCAAAGAACTTGTATGCATAGATGCCTAATCCATGCACACAGACAATTGTGTGGCAAAGTTCCTGGGGCAGGCAGCGGACGTAGGCTAGAAGGGTTTAATGAGGGAAAGAAGAGAACATATGTAATACTTTGAATAATAAATATTAAATAACACCAAATTATTCAACTATGCTTTCTTGTATGTTCAGAACTGGGCTTGACCCACTGGCAAAGAGGTGATAATATGCCACCCTCCTCTCTGGACCTTTTACAAGCCAATCTGGGGAGTGAAGATATAAACGACAGGAAAATGCAAGGCAAGGCTCTATGGAGCCACGATGATATACAGTCCAGGCACTAATCATACAGCTGTTCAGGGAAAGAAGTTACCAACATGGGATGAAGGAGGGGGTCTTGCTGTGATTTTTATAAAATGTTCCCCTGGAAAGGACCATGGGGACACTTCCTTTCAGGGTTGAGACCTCAGGCATAGCTAGCTGCCTCTCTCCCGAGAAGCAGCATGATGGCCAGGATCTCGGCCACTATAGGCAGATGTGTCTATAAAGACTGGGACAAGCTTCTGTGGAGGCTGGTGCCCCAGCACAAACTGGCGACCAGCTTCAGGGTCCCAGGGTGACATTCTGTAAAGACCAAGGTACATGTGATAACAAAGGAAGGGTGCTGAATTCAGAATATAAAAGCTTGGGTTCCCCTGCCAGTGTCACAAGTAACTCCCTCCTTGAATGAGTCACACTTTTACAAGTTTCTGAAGTAGAATGAAATGGCCTTTGAAGGGGGGATGGGACCCTGGTTTGGAGGTCCAGCTCTTGAGAGAACCATCTCCCTGGATCTCTAGCCATTCTGTCATAAAAAGACAGAATGAGGTGTTAGCCTCCCCGCTTTGGCTTGGGGCCATCCCTGAAGTGTGCCAACTTCCATTACCACCTCATTTTGCAGAGGAGATCCTCCCCATTCCCTTAGCCTGCCATCTGAGTGGAGGCAGTCTTCACTTCCCAGAGCATCCTTCTGTTACCACAGAAACGGGAGTTAGGATGTAGTAGCTCACCTATTCTGTGCTCCCACTGAAGTGGGGATGGGATAACAACCCTGAGGTATAGTATGTCTTTGCCAACAAACAAACTGAGGCTCACAGATATTCAGAAACATGCCAAAGTCTCCCAGCTCACAGATGGGAGAGTAGCACTGGAATCCAAATCTTTGTGGCTGTCCCAGACATCTGCATTTGCAAGAGAAGAACACTAGGGCTGCAAACTGAAAAAGCTGGGCTCTGGTCTCTGCTTCCCTGCTACTATACTGCATGATCCTGGCAAAGCCTTCCTGCTGGGGCCTCCATTTTCCAATGAAGACACCCCCCCGCTGCTCTCTGAACTGCATGCACAAGATACTTTGGTATCTGATTTTCCAAAGTAAGGGTCCTCAGCTTTCACAAATTTACGGAGGGATTCATGATCCCCCCCAAACGTCAACTGAAGGACTTGTATGCATGCGTATAAGCATAATCAATGGACACAAGTCCCTGTGGAGTAGGGGAGGAGGGGGGGGAAGATCAAGGAGGAAAATGGAGACTTATTTAACACTCTTTGTAATACTTTAAGCAATAAAAGAAAATTAAAAAAAAGAGCCACTAGTTTAAAGATGCAAAGCAATAAAATCATAATTGCCCGTACTTATGTCAGCATGATTCTAAGCATTTTACCTATTAACCTATTTAATCCTCACAGCAACTCTACTGCTTTATAGACATTTTAGAGATGAGGACACGAAAGCACAGAGAGGTTAAGTAACTTTCTCATGGACACATATTAATTGGTAGAAGCCAAATTTGAACCCAGGCAGTCTGGCTCTAGCACCCATTATCTTTAATGCTCTTGTTACTTTCTAACAGACATCTGAAACAGGATTGTGCATACCAATGACAGCTGAAGGTTCAAGGGGCTGGTACAGTTCAGAGGTCATCTGGTTCAGTGGCTTCCAAACCACTGAACCCTATTTCCTTATCACCTACAGTGCCATGTGTCCTTTACAGCATGCTGGCACATAAAACAGATGGTAGCTTCTCTGAGAAGAGAACAGAATGTATGTCATGGTTACATGGAGTGTATGAATATGCATGTGAGATGTAGAGGTTAGTGTGTGGGATGAGTGCCTCAAAGTCTGGCCCCTCTGCCCTCCAAGGCAGCTCCAAACCATCTCTTCCGAACCCTGCAGCTCCACGGAACACAGGGTGGAGATCATTCTCACTCCCACTACCCTGTGCATTGCTTTACAGTGGTGAAATGAGGCACTGTATAGCTGGGTGTGGGGCCCGGGATCCTGGGCCCAGTGTACTTTCTTCTTTCTGCCTCATCTTCGTCTCCTTGTTGTAACCAGGCCACTGCCCGTGGCCATGGGGCTATTACCACACGTACATACCTATGTCCTCAGCCTCTCCCTGGGCTTCCTGGATGTTTGAATGCATCTAACCTTCTAGCTGGCTGGGGACAGCCACCAGAAGGATTTCTAGGGCAGGACAAATGGAAGAAGAGCTTTGGGGTGGTTTGGTGATGTCAGGAAAGTGTTCAGCTAGAAGTGATGTAACCGGGGGAGGGGGATCATCTAGAACATACTCATACTCCTTAAGTCAAATCACACCATCTGTCTGCTTGAGTGGGGTAGCCAGGGGTGGGAGGAAGGAAGGTCACACCCCTCCCCTGCCAGCCCCCCCTAATCTGGTGAGGCTCAGTCTCTGGACAGAATGTGTCTGGGGCTGTCAGACTTACTTACAAGACACAACTTTGTTGTCCTCCCTGCCAACTGCCTTCCCTCTGGGCTAGCCATCATGCCCCTGTGCTGCCTCAGCAGTTGGCAGCTGGACCTGGCTGAGCGTTCCAAGGAGCAAGGGCTCAGGAGAGCCGTGGCCTGATTTAAGCAGGGAGGGGAGCCCTGCAGGGCAGGGTGGGGAGCCAGCAGCCACAACGCTTCTTGGCAGGTTCCCTGGCTGCTGAGTGACAGGGCACAGTTACTATGCATAGTCATTGAGGAGCGCCCTCCCAGGACCACAGTGAGGGGGAAGCTGGGCATTCTCCTCTGCCTACTCTCTCTCTCCCCCCACTCAGCTTTCTCACCAGGGCTGCAGATGATCCACCCATCATTCCAGGGAGCGTCTACAGGGTGCCAGGCACTATGCTAGGTGCTGGGGGGAAATGGATAGAAAGCCAGGCCTCATGAAGCAGCCAGTATAAAGGGAAAAGCAAACTTAAGTCAAATAAAAACACAGTTTAGAATTAGAATTGGTAAGAAGCTTTATAAAGAAAAGACAAGGAGGGAAAACAGATAGCTGGGAGTTTGAGTCTAGGCATTGGGGCAAGGAAAGCTTCTGTGTGGCCGTGATAAAATTGGATTGCAGAACAGGTAAAATGACTAGAAGAGGTGGGAATAGCATCCAGATGGAAGGAACAGCAAGTGCAAAGCACCAAAGCAACAGGGTACCCTTCTTTATTTGCCATGAAATGTCAGTGACACATTCACACGCTCGCACACACCACAAGTCCTATCTACTCAACACCTACTGTCCCACGTCCCACACACAGTACACTTGTTCTCATTTCTCTTTCTCAAAGTGTTGGAGAAGCCGACACAAACATGGAACAGAGTTAAGTGAAATGAGAGGTCCTATACAGAGTATATGGGGACACAGCCAGAGTAGCCTAGAAGGTTGGAGAGCCAGGGAAGTTTATTGGAGGAGATAACCCTTGCTTAACAGTAAGATTTCCTAGACAAAGAAAGTGAGGAATAAGATGATTAGGCCGAGGGTAGACTTACCCAAAAGCTGAAGTGTGGAAAATAGCATGGTACCTCTACAGGTAACTACTAGCATTTTGTAAGCAGGGGGATGGCAAATTAGGCAGGAAGCCCTGTGTGACATCCTTGCATGCATATATTTTTTCCGTAATCATTTATTGGGTATTGGCTACAAACCAGACTCTGGGGCTATGATACTGCACAGAATCAGACCTGGCCCATGGCCTGGGAATTAGAGTTCACACGCAGCCAGGACTCCATCAAGTGAGGAAGACAACCCGTCAATCAGACAGAGGGAGGTGCGAAGGTGCCTGGGAGGAGTAGCTAGAAGGCCAATTTTGTGGACCCATTAAGAATGTTGGTCTTCATTCTAAGTAGTAAGAAGCTCTCAAGAGTTTTAAGCAGGCTTTAAACATGCTCAGATTTGCATTTTGAAGAGATGATTCTGGTGCTGTGAGGGGAGAGCATCTGTTCTCTGACTTGGACACCCTGTCCCTCTGCAAGCAGTAACAGTCACAGCAGGGAACCGTGAAATGTACTCCGTATGTAGTATCATCTATCCAAGTAGAAATCCTAGCAGCTTCCTCTCACTCTCTCTGCACTGGGAACCATGGGGCTGGGGGGGTTGGGGGAGACAAGCAATGACTCCTTCCCAACTGTGTCTGAGGCCAACTGTAATGTCTCGGCAACAATTATATTAACATCAGAGCTAGAAACGAGCTGATGGAAAGCTGCTCAGCCATGTAATGAGGTCTCAGTTGTATTTGAGAAATGTGTCAGGTAATCTGGTAAAAGACAGTAGATATTTGCTTCTGTTTGTCAGGAGATGGGGGAGGTGGGACTCAAGTTCCATGGCTTCAACTGCAATGTGACAAATGTCATCTGTACATGACATGCTCAAGGCAGAAAAAGCAAATGTGAAAGGAGCAGTGACAGTGAGTGGGGCCCAGGACAAGATGTGAAGCGTGTGCACATAAGCATCAAAATTATCATCTAATAGTGAGGAAGCACTTCTTGGATCGAGCGTCACCTACACCATCTCATTTCATACGATGATTCTATGGGGTCGGTACTAACCTCACTTGACATGGGGCTCAGAGAGGTGAACTCAAATCTGTATCTCTCACTCCAAAATCTGATTTTACGATGTCCTGATGCTTTGCTCCATCCCTGGATCAAAAGAGCCCTGAATTGGTATGTGTTTTGGTGTAGAACTATAACATCTATTTTACTCAAGAGGGAAATATGCTCAAAGCTAGTGGAGAGGAACATCTGTCCTATCAAGCTCAGGCGCGTCTCACCATTGCATGTTTCTGTAACGTTCGTGAGATCTGA
Source organism: Murina feae (assembly GCA_004026665.1). Classification (NCBI taxonomy): domain Eukaryota; kingdom Metazoa; phylum Chordata; class Mammalia; order Chiroptera; family Vespertilionidae; genus Murina; species Murina feae. Next base: position 46,905 of record PVJC01007469.1, read on the forward strand.
GCTAGCCATGCTGGCCGCTGCTCCCACGCGTGGAACATGCAATGACTTTTAAGTGGCACACAGAGCCTGCATTGAATATAACAGAATCACATAGTAATATTGGACCTATTTCAATGCTTTCAATTTTCCCAATGATGCTGTCAGTGGTTCTCAGATTCAATTGCTCGAGGGAATCATCCCAGGAGCTTTAACAAATCCCTAGACTCAAGCCCCAACTCAGAGACTCTCCCTCTTCCCATTGAGTCAGCCCTGGGCAGTGCTTCTCACACTTTCATGTCCTATAAATGACTTGGGGGATTTCAGTCAAGTGCAGATTCCAATTTCATGGGTCTGGGTAGGGCTTGGGACCCTGTGTTTTCAACCAGGTGATGCTTGTTGCTGGCTGGGGGACCTTACTCTTAGCAGCTCCAGTTGAGGCAGCAGCCAAGGCTGAGAAGCACTGCTTTAGGGAGACAGTTTCCATTTGATACTCACTACTCTTTGGTTTTAAGCTCGAAAAAAATGATTATCCATTAGAATGAGTCATATATACACATGGAACACAAATCAAAGAGCCAACATGACCCTCCCTCCCTCACTCTCTATCCCAAATGCCAGAAGCCCTTTTCCTCTACAGATTTCAATGCTGTCATCCTTTCAGAGGGACCTACTCATACATAAATATAGATGTATGCATGTATACGTATGTTTCCTTAAAAACCTGCAAATGACCGTTCTAATCACACCATTCAACACTTTGCTTTTTTTCACATAATATATCTTGGGGATTATTTCATACTGCACGTAGACTTGCCTGATTTTTAAGTTGTGGCAAAGTAGATATAAAATTTACTATGTTAACCATTTTTTAAGTGCAGAGTTCAGTGGCATCAGTAGGCACACTCACATTTCACAACTACCACTGCCACCAGCTTCAGAAAGTCCCAGATGGAAACTGCATACCCAGGAAATGGAGCCAGTTAATGTTGAATCTCCTTTTCAACAAAGCAAGACTCTGGCCTCAGGGCCCCAGGTTTCAGCAGACAGCAGTAATGTCTGCTAGCATTTACTCCTTGTACTTAATTTCAGTTACTCCGTTTGTGATAAGAAATACTAATTTCCCACTTAAAGAAGTTTCCTTTCCAAACAAATCTAATTTCTACTGAAATAACGATGTCTGGTAGGGATCAGTGAAGGCTGCCCCTGTCTGAGCCACAAGATATGAAGTTGCTACCATGAAGGATGGGAGCAGGGGACACCCCACTTGTCCATTTGCTGAGCCCAGCTGCCCTTGCTGTGCACAAGAGAAAGACTGATGATCTTGTGGTGGAAAAGGAAGAATTTCATATCATGCCATCAGCCTGTGCATTAAGCTGGTTGGGGGAAGGGATTGTTGCCACTGAAAGCAGTGGGTTCAAGTCCCACTTCCATAACTTACTAACAGGTGCTTAACCTTACCAGCCTTAGCCACCTAATCTGCAACGTGATGATCCCAGCATTTATGTCATTAGGTTGGTAGGAGAACTGAGTGAAAAGCTATGCATACAATCAATGTAGAAGTATTGTCGATGAATGTTTGCAGAGCTGAACAAAATGAAAGCAGTGTCATGCTACCGTGGAGAATAAGCGATTTGTGCAATATCACATAGGCATTACAGGGTGTGAGATTCCAGACTCAACTAGATTTTTCCAAGTCCTTTCTGCATTCCTTGCTGGGAACAGCTCACTGCACAAGTGACCCCCTTGTGAGGGATACACAGCCACAGTGCCCACCAAGATTTTGTCTGCTTTGGTAAATGACAGAATTCACAGGCCAGACCTCAGGCTAAGATGCCAATGACTGAACTACCTCAGCATTGAAAACGTGCTTCATCGGCTTGCTCTTAAACCAGGCTGAAAGAAACAGGGAAGGGAAGAAAAATTGGCAAACACAAAAGGGTTACTTTTGAAAAGGGTAAGAACTGGACTGAGGGTGACTTGGAGAGAGGCTAACTCCACCCTCATGCTTACCTTCTGTGATTTTCCTAAATTAAAGGGTTACAGGGACAGGGGGTGGGGGGGAGGGGGTTAAGGATGTAGGGGAAGGCAAGCTAAGTAGTTAAGGAGCTCAACTGCATCTGGATAAGATGAGGCAAAAGAAAAACAAACATGCTCAGTGCCCATAGTGGAAGGACCAGGGAAACCGGGCAAGGCAGGTTTGCCTACATCCCTCGTGGGTTGGCCCAGTTGGACGGGTTTTTCCACAGCTAATCAGTAATGTGTTATCAAACCATCTCAGAGAGGGTGGCTCAGGCAGGAGGAGCTCGGGGCAGTCGGGCACAGAGGTGAGGACTGGGTCATGGTGGTGCCACTTTCAGAGAGGACCCTGGCCAAGTGTGTCGTCTCCCAAATGCCACCTTCTTCTTCCCTATAATAGGAAGGATACTACTGGAACCTACTTGAGAGGGTTGTTATGCTAGGATTACATGAGCTCATTAAATAAATTCACATGTAGCAAGTACTCAATAAAAGGAAGCTGTTAATTATTAATTACTGTCAGTATTTGAGAGGCATATCAGAGCCATGCATACTCAGAGCAGGCAGCAGCAGGATGACTGCTTTTCAGGGGTCATGCTGGTCTTACATTGCGAGCTGAAATTTTGGCAGAAGCAAGTCCCCACCCAAAGGGGAATGAACCCAGAAAGTAACTCCAATACCCAACTGGGTGTCACAGCCTAGAGACTGCAAATGCTGGCATCTGTCTTTGCCCAGCCCAGGACAGACCTCTGCACAATTTTTTCTGGTTCTTTATCCCAACACTGATGCTAACTTAAGAGACTATCAGCAGATTGAAGCCAGCACAAGACAATGTTACTGCAGAGCTGGAAGACGGCCCTGGACCAGCCAACTCAGCTCTCTGTCTGGGGGGTCAGTAGCACCATTAATTGCTTTTAATCAGCAAACTTCACACTTCAAGGGAAGTGTGGTTGCCTGCCCACAAAAGAATCCTGAAGAGGGGAGAAAGTTCTGGCTGGTTGGGCAATATCCCAGAGACATAAGTCATTTTCAACAGGCCCTTCACCCACCAGCCTAAAGATATCAGCTTAGGAACACGCATGGAGAGAAAGTAGCGTGGGTTTTGGAGTATCAGCTCCCATCACACGGTGAGTTCCCAGAGGAATGTATGTTTCCTTGAGAGTTTATTGAGGAAATAGGGTATAGAAGAGAGAAAGCTCTAGAAAGCACAGTTGAAGCTTCAAATCCTGAGTCTAGGCGTGCGATCTGACCCTCCCTCTGTTTCTACACCAATTGGATGGATGGCAGTGAGAGCAGTGAGAAGACCTTGCTCACAGAAGCACGGGGGGAACTGAAGCAGAGGCAGCAAACATCTGAGAGAACATGACATAGCAAGCTCTATTTCAGCCTTTTATGTGTATTCACGTACACAAGGCCCACCAGGAGGGAAGATTGGGAATATCCCCATGTATAGATGAGGAATATTCAATAGGGTGGGCGAGAAACGAGTCCAAGCTCACACAGCTAGCAGCTGACAGAGCCAGGCACTCTACACCATGAGCCCACCCCCTTTACCGCTGTGATGAACTGCCTCTTGCACATGAGATGATATGAGGAAAATGCTTCTATCAGTGCTGAGTATGAAGAATTAGTTAATAAATGTTGACTGCCGTCATTATATCATTAGTCCCTGGCAAGCCTATAGTACCTGCAAGCTCTCCTATCTACAGATTTGAAGAATTTAAAACAGTTTGGGTTCAGGCAAGTATCTAGTGTACGCTCTGGAATAGGTCTGATGGTTTTCATATTCCCTTTTGGCAAAATGCACAATTTTGCTTTATGAAAATATTTGTCATTTTCTTCAAAGGCCACTTGGAGAAAAGAAATAAATCCATCAGCATGCATTAAAACTGGGTTCTATCACTCACTACTAAGGGCCTCCTACCTTCTAAGGCTCACATGGATAATGTCCAAAAACAGAGACAGTCAGCACAAACATTTAAATGAGATTATCCAAGGAGTCCTCTTAGCACTTAGTAAGTTCTCAATAAAAACCCACTGTCAATATTGTGATTATCCCCAGCATGACTCAAAGAATTGGAAGAGGGTTAGTGACTGCATGGCCAGAACTTGAGCCCATGTCTTCAGACACTTAATGTGATTCTCTTCCCATAATACCAGTTTGCTTATGAGCCTCTTCCTCCCCAGAAAACCACCAGGACTCTGTTGCATGGCTCTAGATTCAAAATATCTAAACTAATAAAAGCGAAATATTAAAATTAACCGTTTCTCCGAGACAGGGTAAGCCACGCCCACCAGCCAATCAGAGCGGCTGTATGCAAATTAGCCCAGCCAACATGGCGGCCGCCACTCACGGACCTGAGTAAACAGCCCTTTCCATTGCGGCAGCAGCAAAAGTGAAGCTGCGCCCCTCAGCTCAGCTCCGA